>VDFB02029111.1:0-86294 GCA_007258455.2 Sequoia sempervirens
TCATGTAGGACAAAGAGTATTAAGACTTCACAGTGCTCCTATAGTAGTGGAACATGGGTGATAGGCCTAGGGACTTTCAATGAACAGTAATGGTGGGTCCCAGTTGTACACTTTCCTGATGGAAGTCACCAATCTGACGCAAGAAGAGGAAACATATGCTCTACTTTGAAAGACTCTTTGACCTTCTTAGTGATAGAAGGAAATTGTGCATTTTAAGGAGATGTTGACAACGATTCAGTATTGCTAGTTTGTATTGGATGTATGGTCTATGCATCATAACCTTGTATGAAGGTTGGAGCAGCAATTTTCAATCCATAAGCACATGGGATCAACATATGCATTAGTAATCATGTTGTCAACAATAAAGTGATAGATGAGAAAATATGAATCAAAGACAGTGCTATTGAAACATCATTAAAGGACAATGGCATTGTACCAACAAGATGCTCTCTATGTGATCTCATACAAGCTATAGGGAAAATTCACCATGAATGCATGAAGTTTTGTTATTGTGTATTTAGATGATATTTTGATTTTCAGTAAGACATTGGATGAGCATCTGATGCATATTCAGAGAGCCTTTGAGAAGTTAAGAGAAGAGAAATTGTTGATTAATCTAAAGAAGTGAAATTTTGTGAAGAGGGAGTTAGTGTACTTGGGGTTTGTTGCCTCAACAGAAGGTCTCGAGATGGACCCAGAGAAGGTGAAGGCTATTCTGGAATGGCCTACTCCAAGAACTACTACCGAGGTGAGATCTTTCCATGGTTTGGCTAGTTTTTATAGAAAGTTCATTAGAAACTTTAGTAGTATTTGTGGACCCTTGACTGAAACAATGAGAGGGGATAGAAAAGAATTCAAGTGGAGCACTAGAGCGTCAGAGAGTTTTGAACTGTTGAAGCAGAAGGTAACAGTGCAACCTATTCTAGCCCTCCCATATTGCAAGAAGGTGTTTCAGGTGGATTGTGATGCCAGTGGTTGTGCCATTGGAGCAATGTTGAGCCAAGAAGGTAAGGCCATTGCCTATTTCAGTGAAAAATTAAATGATGCCAAGAGAAAGTATTATGTATATGATTAGGAATTTTATGCAATAGTTCAAGTATTAAAGAAATGGAGACATTATTTGTTGTCGAAGGAATTTGTTCTATATACTAATCATCAGGCCTTGCAGTACCTAAATAGTTAGGGAAAATTAAATCAGAGGAATATGAAATGGGTAGAGTTTTTGCAGAGTTATACCTTTGTTTTGAAACATAGGAGTGGGAAGCCAAATAGGGTTGCAGATGCCTTAAGTAGGAGGCATACATTGATGACAGAGTTGAAGTTCAGTTCTGCACACCATCCAAAAATAGATGGGTAGACAGAGGTTGTTAACAAGAGTATGGGTAACCTATTGAGATGTTTGGTAGGAGATAAACCCAAGGGATGGGACTTGATCTTACCCCAGGTAGAATTTTCTTACAACAATTCTGTCAACAGAAGCACTAGTAGATCATCATTCCAGATTGTGTATGGAGGTAGCCCCAAAACAACTCCAGAATTAAGGAAGATGGACCAAGAGAAGAAAATAAGTGTTGAAGCCAAAGATTTTATAGAGCACATCAAGAATATACATGAGAAGGTACGAGAACACATTAATAAGATGAATATGCAATATATGGGTAAGGCAGATCAGAAAAGGAGGAATAAAGAGTTTCAAATTGGCGATGAAGTAATGGTCCACTTGAGGAAAGAAAGGTTTCCCATGGGAACCTATACAAAATTGAAGATGAAGAAATTTGGTCCCTGTAAGATTTTAAAGAAGCATGATTCAGGGAATGCATATGAGGTAGAGTTGCCTAATGGAATCAACATTTCCCCTGTGTTCAACATTTCAGATTTGACAGAGTATGATGAAGGTGGAACGGAGGAAGCACCAACAATAGGGCAGTATGGCATCCCAGCACCTACTTTAGAAAGGGAGGATATTGAAGCAATCTTGGATAGTTGTGTGGGAAGGAGTACCAGAAATAGGCAATATGAAGAATATCTGGTGAAATGAAGAGGAAGGCCCGCGAAAGATTCATCTTGGCTATCTAAGGTAGCAGTTGACCAGTTGGGTTTTCCTCAACCATCTGAGATGTGACGGGTCACTTCTCAAATTACCCTGGGTGTCTGATGCAGGAGCATCCAGTGGTGTAAGGGCAATCTTGCATCACCCAAAAATAGTTAAATTTCAAGTTTCTCAGTTTTTAGATGTTTTTACATTTTTGGATAATTCTTTTGTCATAATGAAATTCAATTTACTGCTTTTATTTTCTATTACTGCCAAAGATATTGCGCTTTAGTTTCCATTTGCACCTAAAAATCTTCTGAGTTAGATTTGAGGCACTTAGAGTTCCCGGATCAGCCCTAAAACTTTCCATAATTGGCATAGAAAATTTCAAACACGTTACTGACTTTGAGACCTTTCCAATAGTTCAAACGGTTCGCGAATCGGTGTCCCGGATCAAAAATTATGGCCCTGGGAAGTTGGTGCACTTTCTAGAAGATACAATTGCAAATATTCTTTTGAAATTTGAACTTCAAGTTGTAATTTTTCGGCGCCAAACCACCTAAGCTCAAATTTGAATGTTGTTTTGGCTCCAAAATAAAGATGAGTTCTATTTATGGGTGGGTTTCTAATTTTGGGTAACTTTTTGGGGACAAGTCGCATATTGCAAGTGATTTTGTAGCCTTCTGTAACTTGCATGTGTTGTAGAACTTGGGGATTCGAGATCCTCTGCATGTAAGAAGCTCCATTTTCTAAATAATAAAATTATTCTCTTGTTTGTGGGTTATTTTCTAAGTCTCGGGCTATGCCCTCATCACTTTTAGTTGCTTCAAATGCAAATGTGATGCATTTTAATGGTGGGGCCCTTTGATTTGTTCTTAATTATAAAGTGACTTGTTAAGTGATGTTTTATGAATCACTTAACAAGGTCATTATCTTTAATTATTTTTTAAGCCATGTGTTTTCAAAAACACACATATTGCATGATGGAGAATGTGGTCAAGTCTTGTAAGAGGACCAATGATGACTTGTAGAAGTGTGAGATGTTGTTTTGACTGATTTTGGTGAAGGGGAGGCCAACTGGAGGCATTTTTTTGTCACATTTTTGGGGTGACTATTGACTTGGCCTATTTTTTCATGTGGAAGACATTTTGGAGAGTTCTAGAAGGTTCTTTTGGGGCCTTTTCTATTTTATCCAACTAGAATATTCTAGAAAGACTTGTGTGAAGGGTTTTTAATGGTTTTGGCTTAAGTATGTTGATTTTGATCATTTGGAGGGGTTCTTTCTGTTCTAGGAGGAGGAACGCTTAATTCTTGGAGTTATTTTTATGGAGCTATATTGTAACTCAGACACACCTATTATACAATAAGCACTTTGAATTAATAGATTGGATTATTTTTATCTTCTCTCTTCATGTTTTATGGTATCTCATTAATGGTTGATCAGTCTATTTTGTGAAAAGTCATCTTTCCTTATAAACTTGTCCCATGTTTCATGCATCCATTTGACTAAAAATGTATGTTTACAAGTTATAAATTATGTTGTTTAGTGATGTTATTGATTGTGAAATCTATTTTTCCTTTTGAAAACACTATTATAGACCTCTTTATAAATTATTGATGTGAACTGCATTGGATAGGGAGTTGTGTGAGTTAGCTTTGAGATATTAATTTGAATGTGTAAGGCTATTAGTAGGTCTAGGTTGTTTTGGTGTATCACCATAGGTTTTTTTCAACATTAGGTTTATTTTCATGTAATCCTTACCCTTTACCTTCAAAAATTAATTGTTAGGTGACATCAAATGGGGAATCCAACCCATAATTTGAAGGTCTTCTTTCGAACAGGTTACCCACAACTTGAAAGTAGTCGCATGTTAGTCCAAATTTTCTGAGTTCATTTAAAGCTTAGCAAATAGGGTGCAAATTTGGGAACCTAACAGGTACCTCATAGGTGACATGAGGTATAGTAAAAAAAATCCTACATCCTGTAGAAGGTTGATCTCCTCCTTTGATAGTCACATGATAGAATCTCAAAGGAGACAAATCTATCTCCCTCTGAGGTACTGTCGGGCTTGAGGAGGAACCTAAAATAGACAAATACATAAAATAAATCCTAATTTTATCAATTAAATAACATTAGAGTTGGTCTAATATGCTTTATGGCCAATGTGCATAGATATCATTTTTGGACGAGGGTTCTTGGATACTTTGGACAATTCTAGACACATTGCACCAAACTGGGACACTTTGCACCAGCAATGGATGATTTCTGACAAAGATGGATGCTTTGTGCCAATATTTTCCAAGGTCCTAAAAATTAATCTGAAGACATAAAAAAGTACAAAAAATGCATGAAAATGATGAAAAAGTAGAGCAAAATCCACTCACTATTTTCTGAAGTGTGCCTCGTCCCACCTCATCGTGAACTACGTCTAGTCTAGGGGACTTGTAGGTTCATCAGCTCGGCATCTTGGATCACTCTACACCAAGGTAATTTTCAAAAAGGTAAATATCAAATGAATAGTAAAAAGTGTCATTTTCATTAGTATATAGTAAAACCCTAGTAGATAAAGCTTATTTCCTTTAAGGGAATTTTATTCAAATTAGCATATTGGGGGCTAGAGAACTTCATTTTCAATGTCATTTGTTGCTTTGGATTCATGCACACCAAATCTGATCAAATTTCTATCACTATGTGATATGGTACTTTGAAATACCCTATGATATGACTTGAGTAATTTGATTTGGTTTTGTATTCACCCTGATTCCATCTCCATAAAGCATGCAAAATCAATGGGGCATACATCTACACTCAAATTCAATTCTCCATAGAAGTTTGATAAGAGGATTTTTGAATGAATAAAAAACCTTTGTTGCAGGATGTGGTCCTTAAAATTGTACTTTTGTAGGTAACTATAGTGGGGGCTTCATTCTCCCTAATGAATCCATATGAGTATCCTTTTTATAAAAGTTAATTCCTTTAGCTTGCATATTCACGTAGTATCATATGGATGCTAAAGTGGGGGCTAAATGTAGTGTAAAAAAAAAATCCCTTTTTCACACTTAATTTGGGAATAATTAATATTAAAATGAGCTTAATTATACCTTAATTTAGTGTTGTAATGTGTTTTACACATTCACATTAAGCTTAGGATCCTTTTAAACTAAATGGACTTCATGGTTCCTTATTTAGGATGTTGTAAAGTGTTTCTTTACACTTTCACATTAATCTAGCTGGGCTTTATTAATTATTTGAGGTTAATTGGCCCCTTTAATTCAAGCCTAGTTAATTGCAAATTTTGAGGGATTAAACCTGACATTCATTAATGATATTACACAACACTTAATTTTACAAGGTATGTGTCCTAAGATTGTGACCTAGGACCCATTTTCCACCTGCTGAATGGGTCCTCACTAGGTTCGAGGACCCCCTTTCCACATAACATTTCAAAATCCTTAAAGTGTGTTCTAGCTAAGTACTCTAGGACCCATTTGCCCTATGGTGAATGGGTCCTCACTTAATCCTAGGACCCCCCTTTGGGATATGTTTTTGGTAGAATTTTAATGATTTGAAATCCTAGATCTAATGTCGGCTCATGTTGTTTGAATTTTAGGAATTAATCTTAAGTTATCTATATATACAATGTTATTTCACATAGTTTCATCTAAGTAATATAAGAATCTAGAGAGAATTTTCATGAGATCAAACATTCATATTCAAGAAGTGAGAAAGAGTGAAGCCTTGGAGTAGTATTATAGTCTTTTTGCAGCTCTTTAAGCTCATTTTTTTGTCAAAGATCAAGCATTATTGAAGGAGTGATGATAGATACCTATGGAGAATCATGATGGATTCTAGGTTTTGGAGAGATGCACAAGACATTCAACCAAGCTTAATGAATTGATTCCTAGGTGATTCCATCTTCTATGATCATTCTATTTTCAGCCTAAAGTGAGGTATAATCAATTTTTTGATTTATTAAGGGGATTTACGATCTTCTAAAGTAGGTCTTTTGCATTGTTCATGTTTTATTCTAGGATCCTATTCTAACAAAATTGAGTAGGGTTTGTCTGAATCATTAGAGATCTTAATCTTAGACACATTTAAGGTTAGGATTACACACACATTACATGTTTCAAATTTCTATTCAAGGTTTAATTACCAAACTTGGGGTTTGACTGAGGAAAACCCCTATCCCCCAACAAACATCAAAATTATTTTTGTAGATTAGTTATAGATCTAGATTTGAAAGTAGACATTTCAAGTTATAGGAAGGAATTGTAGATCTATAACTTCAAGATCATATTCAAATTTTTTTTGTAGAGCCTACCAGGACCCATTATCCATAGGGTGAAGAGTCCCTATTAGGGCTGATAAGGAAGCAATTTTTCATAGTTTACAAGCTAGGGTTTTTTATTCAAAGTCCCCTAGAGAAGACTACCAAGACCCATTCGCCACCTAGAGAATGAGTCCCTGTTAGGGTTGTAGATACTACAGATTTTGATAGGTGCACAACATTCCTTACTTTTAGTTTTTCCATAAAATTCATTTTTTCTTTGTGGTTTGTAATAGATCTCTTTATTACACTTTTTAGACCTAGAATTAGAGCTTTTTTTCTAGTTCAAATTCTTCTCCCCAAGGTGTGATTTGGCTCACCAATCCATCTTTACATAAAGGAGAAACTACAAGACCTCAAACCTTGATTTGACTCACCTTTTCTATTGATAGTTATTTCATGGTTTAGAACTCATTTCTTGAATGAAATAAGGGAAATTAAGGTTACTTCATAGCTCTATTTCTCTATGTTTCAATAATGACAAAGGTGGTAGAATTCAAACTTACGATCGGTCTAGCCTCCAACAAGTTTGACACAAATGTGAAACCTACACACAACAAAATGGGGAAAAGTGTTAGGGATATTTTGGGGCTTGCCACACTCAAACCCCTATTTTGGTGCTCCCACCTCCACAAACAACCAGAATAGCCATTAGATAGAAAGTGTGATAAATAAAGTATTGAAATGGAAGAAATTCCAAGCAATTCTAACAACATTATGCTACTATATCAAATAACGATGCTAATTAAAATGGATTTCACCTCCCAAACAAGATTCACTCAATCATGTGAAGGGAGATGTGTGCTTGCAAGCTTGTGATGCCAATGTTTTTGCAACAATGTGAGGATAAAAACCAACAAAGTGTAGACTTGGAGCTTCAAAAGTGGTGGAAGAGTTTTGAAATGGAGTTTGTAGAAGTGAAGTGCGATAAATTCAAGTTCAAGAAGATGAAGAAGATCAAATGAATGGAGAAGAAGATGTTTTTAGGATGAATAGAAGCCCAAAAGAGTCATTCAAGGTCATTCAAGGGCATAGGGGAATTATGCTTCATTGCTAGTGGAGAAGTGTAATGCCTCTGTAGATTATAGAGGTAAGAATCATGTCAAGATGGAAATGCACCATGTAGATGTCCGCACATCACGCTAGCATTCCCGATGAAAATTCCTCCACCAAAACTATAGATAGTTTCTAAGTGGGTGGAAAGCAGATGGATGAGGTGGAAAAGCATTGTCGAGTTTAACTTTTCTAAGGTAAGGAGTGTAAATGGGGAATTTGCAAGGAGTGAAAATTCACTCCATTATAGTGAAAAAATTTGATGATGCAAGGGTTTCCTTCATCACAAGGATGACATAGGCCAAGGTGGAAGAAGAATCAAGATAATACAAAAACTTCTTATGACCATCACTTGAAGTGAGGTCATCCTTAGACTTGTACTTCATCAAAGGATGCAAAATCCCCACAAATGAAGCGAAAGAAAAATACGAAGGAGACAGAGCCACAAAGAACACTACCTTTGTATTCGGCATGTCCACAGGCTGTGAGAAAGCAGGAATCTTGGGAAGAGAGGTAATAATGGGAGGCTCCACTAAAGGAGCAATGAACATGTGCACTCTTTTGGAGTGAGGTTCATCAAGATCTGTCGATGAAGCCAAATGAAGACTGAAGGTGATGGAAATTGAAGTAGAATAAAAGATAGGAGTAGAAGCACCAATATAAGGAATAGGAATACAAATACAAATACCAAGCTCTTCCCCAATCTTCTAAAAGGTGGCATGATTCTTACCCAAAGAATTTCAATGGTACTTACACTCACGCACAAGATGATTACATAAATTATGGGAACCAGAAGGCACAACCTTAGATGAGGCCAAGGGCTCCTAATATACCATAGGAGAAACCTATACAAGTGTTGTTGATGGAAGGGTTGTCTCCTTAGGAGGAGAAAGAAGAGAAAGAGGCACAAGAGTAGAAATAGAGGTAGGCATCTCAATGGTGGGCCTCTTAACTTTCCTTGCTCTAGGAGCACATGGAGGAATAGGTGGAGAGGTTGAAACATAGGAATAACCCCATGTGAACACCTCCTCATGTCATAAAGGGTGGTTCAGAGAACCATGGGAAAAATAGGAAGCTAGAAAAATTGGAGCTTTGACTTCCAAAGCATGGGTGCCTTTCCTTTTCCTATTCCATACATAATAGTAGGAACAGATGATGCCATCAAGGGCTAGGAAGAGGAAGCTAAAGAAGAAATATAAGGGGAAGGCCTAAGGGAAAGAGAAAGCTTGTCCTTACCCTTTAGAAGGGTAGAAAATGAAGCATATTGTTTCACACATCGGCAAGCCTTTAGAGAAATAGCATTAGGAGACAAGGGAAAACCACCATTTAGTGTTGATCCCCCAATATTGTATTTGTAATAAGATCGATAGAAACTATCTCCCCTAGGAGGGAGAGTTCTAATTGAACCAAGCCAAAAATGGTCAAGGGAGAAGCCCTCACATGCTATAGTGGCTTGTATCCAATGTCTTGGATAATGTGCACATTAACCTCATGGGGAAACCTCAGATATTTGTGGATCATAGAAGTGATTGCATTGATAGAGACTAGCCATGGAATTCCTAGCCTTGCTCTAAATAAATTAGACCAAAATCACAACAAATGGGACATCCACTAGTATAGGTCCTACCAAGACCAACAAAGAAATTGTGCCCATAGGTGCAATAGAAAACCCATCATGAGTGCAGAGGGTAGCCTATCACTCATCATATTTCTCCTTGTGTAAATTGTTGATAAATAATCCCTCCTCCATGATAATGTTCACATGGGTTGAAGGATCAACCATAACACCTATTACGATGTTACTGTTGATTTGAGTGGGAACATAAAGTGGAGAAATCTCTTTGTTCAAGGGAAGATCATGTGAAGTGAATGTAATATCAGGAACAACATTCACATGCTCTATAAGAAGACTATAGGTGAATGAGACTACATTCACATATTTAGATGGGGAAAGATCAAAATATGATGAAGAAGGAACAACCAAATTAGAAAAGTGTGATAGGAAACGATCTGTGTATATTTGTAGTTGACTATTAGGCTTTTCCATAGACTCAAGTTAAAGATTTTTTTTCTATCGTCAATGTAGATAGTCTCATCATTGATTAAGTCCTAAATCACATGATGTAGAACACATCCTTTCAATATCATTTCCAACAACTTGGTAGTATTGAAAAAACTTTTGAGTCGTACCATTGAGGATATGACTTGGAAAATGGTCGAATCTCAAGAAAATTTATTACTTTATCCTTTAATAATTTTTGTAGGACACTATTATGATTTTGACAATTTAGTAAAGGCTTTATTACATCCTAGAGTATATTTATCTAATGGAACAAAGACCATGTTTTCCAAGTCCTTGTTTTTTCCTAAGACTGACATGATTGACCCACCACCTTGGTAGGAGTGTGAGGATGAATCCCCATACTAGATAACCACTTGATGGTACTCTTGCAAGGTAACACACAAATGTGCAAAGGAAGGATATTTAGTTAAAATATTTTTTCTAATGAAGGCAACAATCTCTTAATGAGCACTTTTTGAACATCAGAATCAGGAAAAGGATTAGAAATTTGAGTAAATATGTCCTGATAACTAAGCTATGAAATCATTCAACTTCTCATGGGTTCCCTTCTTGCATCAAATGAGATAATAGAAGATTATCTTTAGCACAATGTTGGCTTAAAACTGTTAGAGAAATTGATTGACTAGCTAGTCAAAAGAGAAAATAGAATTGGTAGGCAAGGCACAATACCATTCCAAGGTAGCATCCTTGAGAGAACATGGGAATAAATTGGCCAAAAAAGCATCATTATGAAAGAAACTAGTACATAATGAATTGAAGGATGACACATATGTCCATGGATCCCCACAACCATTATAATTTTTAAATTTCACTATCTCCACACCCTAGGGGATATGAGTATTCAAAATGGAAATGAAAGGAGTACTACAATGGGAGAAAGGTTGAAACATAGGCTGGGAGGAGGAGTTGGTTAAATTCTCTAACTGATTTTACGTGCGTCTCATGTTTTGTAAAAGAGCATTGAGGACCAGATCAATAGATGAGGTATAACCAATTGAACTACTAACATGACCACCAACACCCACACTAGCAGAGCCCTTAGCACCAACACCACCAGAGGCTCACCAACACTAGAAAAGGTACCAACACTAGAAGTAGGGATTCCCTAAGCTTTAGGTATAGAACAACTAAAGCCCAAAGGTACTTTATTCACTTTGACAATTCCACTCTACTCATGTACAAATTTGGTGAACATAAGTAAAGGGACCCACCTCAATCATGCACACTGACGCCTCAAGAATTAGGATTTCTAGCTATTTTATAGTGATCCCCAATCCCATATCCTAATTATCACTCAAGGAAGAGGTGTAAGAGGGAACATGAGTCTCTACAATAGAAGAAATACCATGAAGGAGCTCTAGACCTCTTTGATCTTTCATTACCAACTCTTTCAAGCTTGATCTTCTACCAATAATCCTACAAGCTCTACAATAGATATGTGGGAAAAAGCTTGATCTTCTACCAAGAATCCTGCAAGCTCTACAATTATCAACTCTAAGGAGTAAACCTACTCCATAGGGACCTTGAGAGCAGCTTCATCTTCCAAAGAGGAGGAAGAGGTCATAGGTGAGGAAGGAGGGGTGGGAACATGAGTCCTAGCTTCAAGGACTAGAGGAGTATATCTAGTGGAGAGACTGACAGAAAACTACTTGAAAGATGGACTAGGACAGGTAGGACTAAACTTCCTAGATCCCATGTCTAGATTTCGGTAACTTCTTCTAACAATGTGACCAGATGTAGTTGACTACCTATCATAAATCTCATAAAGAGCGTCACAACACACTACCAACTACACATCCTAACATGTGAGAAAAATTTGAAATAATGATGAAGGGAGAAGGATGGTTCATGTCAGCTTCACCAAAATATGGAGGGGATTCGCTTCTCCTAATTTCCAAGACAAACAAGGTCTAAAGGAAGTAAATTTCCCTCAGTCATCTCAATGAAAAAGGTTAAAAGATGGGATGAAACAAAGAAAAGATAATCTATGTTTTTGGTTTTTCAAGATAAGGGACTCCTAAAATCATATGAATAGACCACAAAAGTCTCAGATAACACACTGGCTAGCTCTTAGCTAGAGGATGATAGTGTGAGTCAAGGAGGAAAGCATGACATGCTAGAATCTTTGTGACATGTTGGCATCTCATACAGATAGAGAGCAGAGTTCACAACCCTAAGAACTTTAACTTGATAGTTTAACTAGAAATGAAAGAATGCTACAAATGCATGAAAAGATAACTAGCACAACAACAAGAATACTATAAATGAAGGATAAACTAACTACAAATAAAATGATAAGAAAAGGGTAGTAGAAATCCAACTCATGGTAGGTCCAGCCTCCCCCAAGCTCCACATGAACAAGGTACCTACACACATGAAGATGAGAAAATATTGGGGCTATGCTTTGGATTTTTCCTTAGTCAAACCCCCACTTTGGTGTTTCCACCTCTACGAATAGCCAGATAGACCACAATAGAGAAAAGATGATAAAGAAAGGAGATGAACAATATGTATAGAAAGAAAAGATGATCTATATGCTAACTATAATATTGATAATGCAATAAAACAACAAAGTGTTACCCTCCCTTCTACAAGTTTGAAGAAGCCAAGAGGAAGGACTAGATATTAACACGTGCAAGGCAATTGTGGAAGAACAATGTAGAAATTGAAACCTACAAGAAAATGGTGTAGAGAGAATGGAAGCAAGAATAGAGTACAAGAATCAATATAGTAAAGTGAGAAACTATAAGAATGAGTGTTAGAATGTGAGAGAGAGTGAATGGAATGAGAAAGTGAGTTCAAAATGAGGCTTTGGAGGAAAAAGAGACATTTTTGGGTGGGTCTGTAGTCATAGGAAGTGTTACAATTCGTGAATGCCATAAAATATAATGTCCCAACATCCACTAACCCAGGGATCTATCATGTACGTTCACGTGGCACATAGACATCTATGCAGTATGAAAGAATCCTTGTCAAAATTCCCTCCACCAATAGAGAATGATAAAGTATAGATAGGTTAAGGGGCTTAGAGTGGTGGATTTTTGCATTATTATTTTTATAAGGCTAAATTAAGGGTGTGTTATGGGAAATTGAACTAGGGTGCAATTTTATGCCATAACAACCCTACATCTAAAATTAACTCGTCATGTGGGAAATAATTTTAGCTAAAAATTCAATCCATGTAAGCCTATCATATTTTAGATAGTGAATGCAAAGTCCAAATGAGATTGAAAGAGAAGCATTAATGCTTAAAAATGGAATTAAAAAGGCCACAAGCTTTCCAAATTTAGTGCAATTTCCTAAGATAGTTATGGCCTATGCTAGGAATTATAACTAATGACGAAAAATGTGATTGTAGAAGATTGAGTAATAAAAGACCCCACACCATAGGGTATTGTTGAGACTTTTCACATTCCTCTTTATGGAATTGTTTTTATAATAAAGATGAAGGGTGTTGAAGATATTGATAATTATAATACTAAATAGTATCTAAGGCATATCAAATCCAAATGGATGGAAAATCCATAGATTGCAATATATCAAAAACCTCGTGGAATTTATTGAGAAGTTATGTTCATTAGGAAACTAAGGATATGAACAATATATTAAGTAGAATTATGGGATTTCCAATGGTCACTGTCTTCTATCCTTGGATACAATTATAAATAAATATAATATCTCATGAAAGCTAAAATGTTCTTGCACTTTGAAGAAGTTGAAAAGCACTTGTATTTTGAGCAATCTAAAGCACTCTCACACTTTGTTCAAGTCAAATTGTGATCAAGCTTTAATGCGAGCATGCTTTGGGAAGAAAAAAATAATGGTAGAAACACATGTGACCCATGATTTAGGCTCACATATGCCCTATTATTCTCTAGTTTCTACATGTTATCCGATAAAAAAATCTTTTTCATGGTGTTGACAAAAGTGCAAGCATGTTTTACATATTCCACTACCTTTGCACCACCTTTTTTGTTTGACAATGTAGGGGGAAATAATAGAGTTTTTAGATGAAATTTTATTATAATATGAACTAACATTTTCATGTTTTTAGTGTTGGAATGTTAATTATTATTATTATTATTTTTAATTTCATATGATAGATTAGTTATTTTCATAGTTTTACTAATTATATTAGATTTATATAGAATTGAATGTTGAAAATGAAGGAACTTGGTTAAAATATCTATTTTTGAGGAGTTTGAAGCAAGAAGAAAAATAAACTAGACATAATTGGCAGCTTCTCTAATTGAATCTCAAATTTTAAGGTATGTTCTATTTATGCATGCCACCTTGTAAACTATTCAAGGTTCATGCACCTTGAAGAGATTCCTTAATTTAAATATATGCATTGGTTGATTCCTTTCTACAAGTGACTAATTATTCATTCAAATCATCTTGGATATCAAGTAAAATCAATAATTGTCTCTTCTTCATCCTAATTTCATTACTATTTCTTTATGTCACTTTTGAATCATTTATTTTTCTCATCTTATTCCTTCCCCTTTCTTTATTCTTAATATTGTACATGGAAATTCTCTTTGATCTAGTAGTATTAACATTACATTATACAAACACTTGTTTGATCATTGGTTGTTAGTAATTTTATACTTTCACCACTAATACATTTGCATGGGATACTTTTTTCATATGGTGGCTTGGATTTATGGGTTTTTTGTTGCATGAGTTCCCTTGGATAATCAATCCCTTTATTTGACTACTCATAAACCACTTCTTAAGGGACTATCATCCAACAAAAATTGACAACGTTTTCATGACAAGATTGTCTTGCTCATTCTTCTATACTTTAGCTTCTTATTGTCACTATCCATTTCACTTTAGGAAAAAAATATTCTATCATTTAATCTTTTGCTTTATTTATTTGTTATGTACTATTGTCACTATCCATTTCACTTTAGGAAAAAATTATTCTATCATTTAATCTTTTGCTTTATTTATTTGTTATGTACTATGGTCTTTGGAAAAATAGATGTTCATTGAATGTCATTGCTCATTTGACTATCATGACTCCTAGAAATTCATTTCACTATCTCTTAGCATTGTCTAATTTGAATGAAATCTCCTCAAGTACCTCTAAGATGGTCTATGGTTCATGCCTTATAATTTTTATCTTCTATGATTATCCTTGAAACCTTTTTACACAATATTGGTCATTCCTTACTTAAAATCTTTTACTCACTATCATGGGAGTCTTTTATATTGTCTTTAGTATTAGACCTGCAACTCCTTTAAGGAATTTTTTATTTACTACTTTCAAGACTGACATATATTTGACTACCTCTTTTCACAATGAACTTTGTAAAAAATACTTCTATGAATTCTTTATATAAGCATATTGGGAAACCATTACCGCACTTTTGAGTTCATTGAACTTTTCAAGGTACTTACAGAGGTCTTTATACATGCACTTGCATTTGATAACCATAGACAAACTCCTCTTATAAGGGTTATGAAATATAACTTTACATCCTTCTTCACTATCTTTCATGCATCATTTACTAACCACTCACTTCCTCCTTCAACATTGAAAAAATTGCCATTCATAAACCTTTTCACTAGTTATTTTGAACTATCCTTATCATACCCACCACACCATATTTATATCACTATGATCTCTTTGGTCTTCTAGATTCTTGAAACTTTGAAACTTTATAGATTGTCCTCTCTTCTAAGATTGTCTTCTCTTGATCATCACTTGTAACCTTCCACATTTATTCTTCTATGGTGGTGTTTGCTTGACTATACCGCCATTTGGAAGTGGTAATAGTTATACCATCAACCATATTTGTCTCTTAACCTTAGTTAGTTTTGGTTTCCCTTTGTTTGTCATATTTTAATCTAGAACCTATCACTATCATCTTATTTTCCATGATCATATATGACTTTATGACCTCATCCAACTTCTAAGCTATGTCTTTTGATGTTCATTGTCTTGTAGACTACCCAAATTTTCCAATATATGCATCATGACTATAAAAAAACATTTGGGACTACCCATACCTCCTACCATGGTGATGCCTTATGGTAGTGTGTGACATTGTACATCCTAATTTTATGATTACTTTCACATTTGTGTACATGAGATTGTGCATCTTAATTTTATGATTAATTTCATATTTTTGTATGAATTTTCTTTATTCTATAGTACCATTATGTAACTAATATTTATCTCTTTTTCATTATAAATATAGAAATATTCATCATACCAAGGAAATAATCAAAGACTTTAACACTGGATGAGCATGAAGTGAAGAATACAAAGAAAAGAGAAGGAATGAGGTAACTTCATGAAAGTATGAAATTAAACACCATATAATAAGACATTCAATTAAAGAGGAACATGAACCATCCAATCTATGTAAGAGAGATATGGAATTGGCAGCGCAAAGGAAACATATCATGTAAAACCTTCCTGCAAAGAGAACTTTGAATCTTGTAGTTGGAGGCATGACATCTACCACAAATCAAGATGGATGCAAACCATATACCACATCTCAACTTAAAATTAGATCATAATTCACATGTGATATGGAGGTACACCATCTTTCACATCTCAAATCAGAGGCTCACCATTTTGACATCTCAAGTTGGAGGCACCATCTTTCACATCTGAAGTTGAAGGTACACAATATTTTTCATCTTAACTTCAAGGTATGTCATATTTTTCATCTTCGATTGAACGTATGCCATATATCCCATATCATTTAAATATTGATCAAATTCCTAGTGTTGATGCAACTTAACTTTGAGAACACCTCCTAGAGTTTTGCATAGAAAGCCTAAGTTTTTGATTGATATTAATGAGAATATTTTGCAACTAAGGGTTGATAAGATTCCAAAGCATACTTGTAGAAGATATGCTAATGAAATTGGAAGATGCCAACTATTTATTGAAATGATGAGAAATCTAAAATTTAGGTCCATTATGAATATTCTCGAGCTAAGAACATCAGATACTTCAAGTGATAAATCTATTATCAAGAATCTAATGAGTGCACATGAGAGTGTGGGTTTCACCTCATGTACCAAAGATAGTAATGTCACATGATGTTCCATTACATCAACAATAGTAAGAAATAAAACCAATAAATCTTGTCTCATTATAAAGACAAAAAAAACATTGAGAATAAATAGAAAAACTCTAATGAGACCCGTTGGAATGCATCAAAGAGTGTAGGAGCCAAATAACAATGAATTATAGGCATTTTCTAGTAGACTATCATGAAAAGATAATCTAGTTGTTGAAGCCTTGAGATCCCCAATTGAATAATTTTGGAATGATAAAACAAGGGTATCTCCTAATCAAATATATGTTGTAAGAAGGAGAATTGGTAGTTGAAACCATGAGCCATATCCAAAGCAATTTTTTGCTATGAATCAAATAATTTTTTTGCCAAATTTATAGAGATGTATCCTCAAATTTAAAAATTTCAAAGTTATTTTTAAATGTTAAAGCCTATTTATGTCAAAATAAATCACACACACACACACCACTTATTGTCATAGAGTACATATTGAGTTTTCTAACCATTATGATGTTTATTGACATATATGTTTACATTTGCATAATAACATTTTGCAGGAGTGTAACATACATGCTCCACCTAGATCCTCAAGAGAATTCATATCAAGCATTTTCTGTGAAAGAGTGGATGGTCCATTATCCTACAAGAAATTATACTTGGATGGAAAATGTGATCATTGTGGTGGCTTGCAATATTTTCCAATTTGTGAACATATGGAAAGTGCACATGCAATTGAAAATGAACTAGTAGAATTTGAAAAATATAAGACAATGGATTACAATATTAAATATGGTAAAGAAAGAAAAAGGTATGAATTGTTCAATAAAAAGATTCTAGTGCATCAGTTTATGCCTATTTTTAAAGAGACTATAGTGTATGATTATGCAAGGAATACCCATAGAGCTCGATGGTTGGACTTGAAACTCAAGTTATTCAAGGATACATTTCCACTTGATACCATTGTTTCAGTTGTTTAATTTGCAAAGAACTACACTCTACAACCATAGAATGAGGTGCAATCATAGTATTAAAACTCCACACATGTTATATTTGTCCATATATCATTCGTTCATGTGGGTGAAAATATAGAGGATGGTAGAAAGATCTTAAGGGAGTATCATTTTATATCAATGATGATCACACACATTCGACAGAGTTTGCACAAGGTTTCTTTTATATGTTTTAATATGATTTGGCTAGAAGGGGCATATCATTCCATCACCATATCATATGGTTAGATTATTGTGCATCACAATTTAAGAACTCACATATGTTCTATTGGTTGAGTAGGATGCATAATATTAAAGATGCTCAACATATTTGGAATTTATGTGAGGTTGGGCTTGGAAAGCGGGGACATGTATTAAAAGAGCCTTAGCACAAGAAGAGTTTAAGTATAGATACAATTTAAAGTTGGAAGAAGAAAAATCCATCATCGAATGGTGTAACTCTACAATGGGTTTAGGTAATGAAGGTAATTCTACAATTTGAATATTTTTTTGGTTGGTAGATAATACTAACATTGTAAAATATGAGGATTTTTGTACATTAACAAGATGAAGTGAGCTAGACACTCTTTTACAATATCTAATATAGGTTTGAATAGACTATTCATATGTGAAAGATTGTATGATTTTGTTAGAATGTATAGATCAAGCCTAGAATTAGTGTGATTCAAAGGAGTGTGTTAGTAAATGGTTCTTAAGAAGTCTAATCCCACTTGAGATGTATCAAGTCCTAGCGATACTACAAATCACAAAGATGGAATCATCATTTGACTTTCATCACATATAAAATCTAGTTCAATAAAATTAATGCCTCTACTTGGGGTAAACCCACAATAGCGGGTTACAACTTTTTGAATGAAGAATAATTAGAAATGCTCATCAAAAAAATTGAAATGGTTTACCCCTTCTAATGAAGGGGATTCAAATGAACCACCCCCTTCTAATGAACCCCCTCTTCTAATGAACCCCCCCCTTCTAATGAACCCCCCTCCCTTCTAATGAACCCCCTTTTTTACCTTCCCCTCCACCATTTCAAAATTTATGCATTTTTTTGACTATCAAAGCTTGGGAAGGAGGTGCAAATGGAGTCAACTTGATAAACCAAATTGGATGATTGTAGTGATCGAAACGTGCTTTCCAGTAACTATAAATTTAATATATTTTTTTTTTATTTTATATTTTATTTTTTGTTTTACTGTACATAGGTTTTTCACCGAATGTCAAGTTTGATGAAAAATCATTGTGGAAAAATAGTAAATTTGAGGAAAAAAAATTGAAAAATATATATCCACTAGGTATTGATGTCCTCATTCTAACAAAAAAAGAAAAATTGAATTTCAATACATACCAAAAAAGTTATGCGTGTCGAAGTGCACCTATGTCTAAATTATAAATGCTTTGACTTCAAAACTTAATTAAAAGAAAATTATTGAACAAAATGCTATGAAACAAAATGAAAGCCCTAGATACTTGTGTTACCAACCTAAATTCAAAAGAATTATAGTTTTATCCTTTGTAGAAAAAAAGTTATGCTTGCCGAAGTACACACCACTTTTTAAAAATGTTGTTTACTATTAAAAACTAGTTATCAAGGGAGACACAAAAAAATTACAATTTAATTTCAATTTTTTTTTTAAAAATACATTTAAAATCTATAGAAAAAATCTCACAAATCACTAGTTTACATCATTTTCAAATTCCTAATAGTTTACCTACTATAAGTGTCAGAAAGTGAAGTTTTCTCTAAAAATGTTGATTTCAATGTCAAGTTTGGCCAAAAAGTGTAACCCATTATTGTGGGATGACCCTTGCATAGTTTAAGATATTCTTAATTTTATCTTACTTTTTAGTTTTTTGTAATGTTGACTAAATTCATCTAATTGGTTGCACATATCAATGTAGGGCATGTTTATTCAGTTATTACAAATGAAGACATTGAAAAGGGAATAAATTATTGCTTGTGCCATTGTGATGAGGAAAAAAATTAATTGGAGGCCCCTATTATAGAAGGAGAAAACATCGAGTATCCTATAGGGCTAGTGGTTGTTATAGGAACATGAATTAGAAGGTACCCAATCAATAAGTTTGATGTTTGGTCATTTTAGGAATTTGACACACAATGGAATATTCTTCATTACTTAAACCTTTTTGACTTAGGAACTCTTACAACACCCATGGAAACCCTCACAAGAGATTTTCTAACTAGAAGGTATAAACCATCCACCAAGTGGAACAATGATGAGTTTCATCCAAGAAATGGAATTCTTCCTAAAAGAAAAGAGGTTCCATAAAACTTAATGTATGATACACAAAATGACATGGAAATACTCTCTAGGCCAAGGGGACCAACTTTCATATACATATTTTCCTTTAAAAATGGTTAGAAGACCAAATAAGTGACAAAATGATGAAACAAGGAATGAAAGGACACTAGCACCTAGATAAGACACTAAAATGAATGCTCAGGCATCCAAATTTTTTGTTGGAGTCCTAGTCTAGTGTTCAAGTCTTATTCTAGCATAAAATTCCATGTTAGGAGTTATAGTCCTTCCCAAGCACTGTAGCCCAATTTTAGCACTAATGTCTTGGCCAGTAAGAAAAAACAAGCTAGGTTTTGGTCTCCAAGACATGCCAAACACCAAGGAACTACAAGGAAGAAGCCCCAAAAATGAACTATGAAATAATGAAAATGATCAAGGAACCAAGTAGGTCTTAGAGAACCAAGCTTTCCTCACACTAACCCATGAAGGAGAACACTTCCAAGGGCTAGCAAGACTACAAGAGGCTCAAATATGAGGCCAACACACTAAGCATGAAGGTAAAATGTGGCCAACACCTCTTGACCCTATCAAGGCCACTTGAAAAACCCTAAATGACCCCTCTAAAATGTGGTTCTCAATAATACTCTAAGAAAACAATAAGATATCTAAAGGATCCAAAAATAATATCGTTTTTAATTTAATATAGTTTTGAAACCCAAATCTAAATATTCTCTAATTTCATTTACCCACATTATAATAAATTTGAAATAATATACGAATTGACATGTGTGTTCAACTCCAATGTTGAAATGTACAAAATAATTCATTATACTAATACAATCCATCCACTTAAGGAGGTCCAAAATTACATATCACAATTATAAAGGTGGACTCGAGGTCTTGAATAATACATATACATCAACATGATGAGAATTGAAGGAAAAGAGACAACCTCCACTTGGACACTATCCAAGGCTCCTCTAATGAATCATCCAAGCACTCCTACCCCCAATGGTGGTTTTCATGCCACCCAACCTCATGGTACCACTAAGTTCACTCCGTCCATGCTAGGAGATAGTCACACAAACCACAAGCACATCATTCACACAAGACAAGGAGCATGGCTCATCAACACACCAATCAATATAATATAATATACACAAGGAATCAAATAAATTACAATGGCATCATAGCATACACATGGCACAAGAATGATAACATTAAATGCGTAAAGGGCAACATAATGATCATCAAAACATAATACTCACATTCTCAAGGGGATACATCACCAAAAAGAAGTGCAAAGGTTAAACCATATCACAAAATATATAGCATAGACATAAACATGTGCAACCATGGTCTCATATAACATTTGCATCCTCATGTGTGATCAAGTCTCTTCTAGTTCAACATGGTCAAATATGGGTATCTTATTGAACACAAAGTATAACAACATTAAGGATGAGGCAACCATAGGATCTATGGAAGGAGTATCATCAAAATAGCTCAAAGATATGGATAAGAAGAGTTGGGTGTGATCAAATTGCCCCATGAGGAACCCAACCTAGAAGTCTCAATGCTCCTTGAGCGAGAATTCCTTTTATGCCCATACAAAGCATGTATTAACACTTTGGATATGTCATAGGAATCATTGTCCTAGTTAACTTACTTCTCCCATGTAATTAGTTCTCACTTATTGACAAAACTTCCAAATGAGATATCCTCAAGCCCCTTTGTTCTTGGGAAAAAATTTGGAACCACCTATTTCCTACACCCTACACCTCAAGTCCTAGGCTCATCATGTCAATACACTATTTAGGCATGGCACAAATTTCAATGAATTTTTTTTAGAATAAAACAAACATGTGGTCTTCTAATTTTATAAATAAAAGAAATTAAGGAGACATTTTTTCTCACATTAAAAATCATCTACAATCAATAAAAAATTCAAAATTTCTAAAATATTTTACATTAGAAAAACCATAGGATTTCTCAAATCTACCATTGAAGAAAATCTTCAAAGTTTAAATTTCTAATTTCTAATTTCTAAAAATACCCTTTTGAGGTGAATTTCATATTTCAATGATTTTGGGAAAAAAATTCCAAAATGAGGGCACACAATGGAGTTTTAAAAAATAATCAAACTACTCTATTTTTTTCAAATTTAAAACTAAAAGGGAAGTCCAATGCTCCCTTAAGGGTGAGCATGACATCCAATGAGAGAATCACAACCAAAAACAGGGAGAGGATGGAGAATTACCTCAAATTGAAACCACACAAAACCAATGAGAACTTGCTATTATTACTAGCTTGGAGAGGTTGAGCAAACACACACCCAAGCAATATTTTAGCAATCCCAATCCACTCCATCATTCAAGGTTTCAAAATTTGATTTCCTCAAAATCTTTGAATTTATTCAAATTTTCTCAAAGAGGGTTTTGGAGCAATTTTTCCTTCACAAATTGAATAATGCAAAAATGACTTCCCTTTTTCCTATTTAACCATTTTTCTAATTTTCTATTTTTTTCATTTTATCAATTTCAAAATTCATTTTCTTTGTTTTCTTTCATATCTAAATTCTCTAATTTAATTTGAATAAAATAAACATTCCACAATCATTCATTGCACTCAATTTTTCCAATTGATTAAATCAAGCATAAACATGCATTCCCCAATGCAAGGAATTTTTTGAAAATATTAAACTTAAATTTTAGTTTTTTATTTTCCCCTTTTTCAAAACATAAAATTTATGTTTCTATAAGATATAAGAAATGATTTCATTCCTTACAATTTATTAATGAAATGAAGGAAATTAAACCATTAAATTAGATCAAACATTATTGAAAATTAATAGTATAAACAGACTTTGAAATCACCTTTGATTTAGATACAGGTTCACACATGGTTAGAGATGACACATACCATACTTGATTTGAGTATGATAATGGATTAACAGAAAGGGAGGCCCATTGTGATATCTCTAAAATAACCATTGTTGGAGAATAACTTAGATCTATGTAGCTAGGTGGAGAAAATACCCTATAACTATAAGTGCTCAACACACATGTCAAGCATGTACCTGATCAATATATAAATAGTCAAAGCATAGCATAATCACCCAATAGGGTACAACATCATATAAAATAAATCAATATATTTATATGTCATCAAATCATGATGCCACTCAATTATAGCATAAATATTAATACACATATCCATGAAATGAAACACAATTTTAACGTAAGCATGCAACATCACACATGCATCTCAAGAAATACCATAACCATGAAAATGAATCAAGTCCTCACAAGGAACTTGGCACAGTGCCATACATGCATCTCAATGCAACAACACCAACAATTAACATGTTGAGGAACCTCATCTTGAAACATGTAGGTGGTCCAAATATACCAAGCAAAGAAAGAACAAAAGCCATGCTAAAAGTAGTGAAGATGAACCACTAAAGAACACCCCATGCAACACACACAATTTACATGACCTATGCATCCCCTGATACATAGTAAAAAATAATGCCAAGATCAAATACCTCAAGGCTGCAAACAAGAAGGGATTTACAATTGAGCCATTAATTATTTCTAGCAATCTATTTAACATAACCAACCAGTCTTTTAAAAATAATATGCCTTATATAGCCAAGAAGAAAAAAAAAACACAACCCTAATCATAATGAACCACATGCCTCAAACATATCTAAACCCTATTTTTCCTACTAAATTAAAGGCTTAAGAAAATAAAATATCTATAAATTCTAATATTTTCTTTTACACACCAAACTTGGGGAAAATCATGAATGCAATAGGGCTCTTCTATGTTATGAAAAGATAGTCTTGATTAAGTAAATGAGTTCTAACATTTTATTTAATAAATCATTTTTACCTATAGTGATGGCATGGCCTTGTGATGAAATTTATCTATTATATTATCACAAAGCTTTTTGACTAGCTCTTGTTTTGTATCTTGTAAGTGATCAATTTGTCTCTTAAGGAAAATTCACCAAATTTGTAATACAAAAGAAATATAACCAAAATAAGGTTGAAATCATAAATAAAAATAGAGCTACTATCATGGTTGGGAAAAGATGAAAAATAAAAAATTAGTACAAAGCAAAATGGACTTATTCATACTAATTTGGCTACTAATTTTAGATTTGACTGAATCCAAAATAGACATGGCATTTTCTTTGGCAACTTGCCCTAGCAAACCCCACATGCATGTTGAAAGCTACCTTTCTTTCATTTACATAAAACTTTAGATTTATCTTCCACTAATTCTCTAAAAAATAAGCTATTGCATACATCACAATCTTTTATTTTAATATCACCATTTATATAGAATGAATGTCTCACTTTAAATCCAAATTTTGACAATGCAAACATCACTATTAAAAATAGTTACACAAAACAGAAACCCAATTTCAAACAAATATATTCACAACAACATTCAACCATGATATATGTTTTAGACATGTTAAACAACTAGTTTTTCAATAACTATAAAGATTAAAACAACAAAATCAATTTTATAAACCATTATAGACATTTTATACATGTTAAACAACTATTTTTTCAATAACTACAAAACTTAAAGAAACACGAATAATTTTAAAATTCAAATATTTTTTTATAAAGAATCCACCTACAATAAAAACTTTACACCAATAAAGATTCAAAACTTCTATTTTTTTTAATCTATAAAATTTAAAAAGTATTAGCAATCAATCTTATATTTTATCTAAACACAATTTACATAAATATGCTCATAACTTATATATGGTGTGAACCCTTTCTAGACCTATAATAAAATCCATGCAATTTGTCAACATCACGTGTAAAGAATAGGACAAAATTTATTCTATATAAAGAAAAAAATATTGTTATTATTGTTTTTCTTGTTTTGTCTAGTTGGGACTTCCAAAAGAAAACCCATAAAATGCCATGTTAAGATTTGCGAAATTCTAGATGATGGGAAGTTTGATTTGAATGGAAGAAAGAAAAGGCCATGATGATTTTTCTTCTTGTAGACTTGGAGTCAATCAATTTTGTAGAAAGGTCATCTTAAAGTTAAATAAAGAGAAATTTTTTCGTTAGAGTAAATTAAATTACAAGTTAATTAATTAGAGTTATATATTGTCAATAATATGATGAATTATATATAGTTTTTTTCATATGTAAAGATATGTAATTGTGAATAGTTGTGTATGTTAGTCTTTATCGTTCTTATAAAGATGTTACATTAGTTAGTGATCTAATTCATATGGTTTTCATAATTTTTTTTATTTTTTTTTGTAATTTAAACATATTCAATAAAAAAAAGAGTTTCTAGAAAGTAATTGAAATGATTTGTCTAGTCAAGTGATCTTAGGTGATGGTATTATCTAGTTGTCATGTCACCATTTAAGAAATTAAGTTAGATTTAAGCCCTAGATGTATTTGGTTAAACATACAACCCTCTACCCTAGCACTAAGTTGAATAAGGTTGATGGTTCATATCCTTGATGTGGCCTACAAACTATAAAATCATGTGTAAAGGCCCAACCAAATAAAGGATGAGGTAGAGTTTAAGTCTAAAGAAAATCTGACATAATGTATCCCTTAATCCTTAGCACTAAGATGAAGGAGGTCAATGATCCATGAACCCCATACCTATGAAGAGTATCACAGTGTTTATTGTCCTAGTCAATTTTTTTGTCTAATTTATTACAAAAGTGCTAACTATATTAATGAGCGTGAATATAAGAGAAGAGGATACTTTTCTTTTAAAGGTTCATAATAACTTGGCTAATTTGTCAAAAAAAAATCTAAATTGAACTTACATAGAATGACAATAATAAACCATACATGCATAGACATGTGATATAACATGTTACCAAGTTTACATATCTAAATGCTTGAAAAGAAATATGAGGTGAACAAAATCCCTAATTATAACCTTGCTAAATTTGATAAAATATATAATTCATTACTTTTTATTAGAGCTTTATAATCATGTAAACGAAAATAGTCGTTCCCTACAATCAATCTAGGCTAATCAAATCAAACACGTATACATCTCAACATTTAAATTTAGATTAAATAAGGTGATAGTTGGAGTAGACAACTAAGAATTAAATATTAAGATAGGAAAGTAAATGAGAAGGATAAAGGGTAGTTAGCTAAATATGATCAATGCGTGTGACTGAATCTAAGGGCACTAAATCCTATTTCTCTAGTATAGAAAAATAGATTATCTATATATGCCTTTTCCTCAAATTGTTTGCAAGGTTATTGTTTTTAATCAAATCTTGAATGTGAACTTGTACTCTTTAGGTCACTAGATTCTTTACTTATTGTTGGTGATCAAGAAATAGTGGTATTTTAAAATACCTTAAAGAGGTTGTTGAATCATTTGGGATAAGTTTCCCAAGGTTTCCCCCTAGAGAGATGGGTTTATGGCTATGTTAAAGATTGGAAAATGGTAGGTAAGCATGCAAATATGTTAGGTGATGATTCTAAAGTAATTGTTGTTCCTTTTTGTGCACCAATTAAAGTCTTCCTCCAATAAATTATCAAGGAAGCCAAATAATTATAGGATGGCCAATCATTGTTTAAATGAATATCTCAAAATACTCTAATACATAACAATTAATAATGCAAAATATATATCAAGTTAGTTCATTGTTGTATAGGCCAAAGTCAACAATTTTTTTTTTTTAACTTTGAGAGTCAAAGTTGTGAGCACAATATCGGTCCTACACCCACAAGATTGGCCCAAGATAAGGAATATTAATCCTAATGCGAGCAATGAATGTTGGAATAAGAGTGTAATATGTGTAAAATAATATAGAAGTGTTTAGAAATAGATAAGGTATAGTTTAATACATGAGAATGTGCAAATGAAAATAAATGAAAGATGAAAGAATAAACCCCTATTCACATAAAATTAAACTATTTATTAGTATAAATTATATTGAAATATTTTCTATAAAAAAATATGAAATTTAATAAGAATTGACATGAATATAGATTTTTTTATTATGAATGGGCACTTAAATTAGTTGTAAAATTATATTGCGCATTCACATAAAAAATGTGGGTAGAAGAAGTCACACCTCAAAGTCCTTGTGAGGCCAAGATTGAAATATTAAAATGCAAGACAACAAGACAAAGTTACTAAGAAATGAGAAGTCTAACAATAAAGGGCGAGGAACTAAGGGTTAGTGTCATTTGGTTTGTCCCATACATAGACAAGACCCAAGTCGTCGAGAACAAGTTTCCAACCCGTACTCATTCCTTATTTTTTCTTGACAAATTGAATATTACAAACATGCATAATGACCAAACAAAATAAAAAGATTTACCCAAATCTAAGAAACCAAATTTTTTTTATCAAAAACTTTAATATTTCTATACTTTTCTTTTAATGATCAAATCTTTACCTCCTTGTTCTTATGAAATGAGATATAATTGTGCCCGCATTATTTTAGTCAAGCTTGTATGAAAGAGAACTCTAATGGTTATGCTGCACTTTTAAGGTCACGTTAAGGTTGACTAATATAATGTGGGCATACCTAATTATGTGTCATTCCATAAGAAAAAAGAAGTAAAAGATATTCTTCCAACATGTTGCAGAAGTACGGAACAAACTTTAGAATATATCCGTATAATCAAGGAAATGGATTTTTATAGCTACCTACATTTTCTTAGTGGTACGAAGGTGCCTTGGAACATACGCCAACTCCTTAGCTCCCCTAAAGATTCGCCATGTGAAAGGGCAAGACTTGTCTGGTCTTTGCGCGTGCATTGTGGAAAAACAAACATATGCCCGACAAGAAATTGGAAAATCTTGTACACATATGGTCATGTTAGCGTGGATAGGAATGCTTTATATAATAGATTTATAATAATGAATGAATGAGATTTTAATGTCATTCACGAGATCAAACAGTTTAAAGGATCGAGAATCAAAAAGCTAAGAAATCTCTAAATTCTTTTCAATGTTGGATCTTCTGCTATGAATTTGACCAAAAAATTAGAGTCTTATTGATCTTTTCTTTCTAAAATAACTCGTGTAAATTGCCAGCCTTTAAGTTGCTCTCATACTAAATGTGGATATCCCCATAAGCAGTGCATTCCATGATAAAGTGTCACTTTGTCTCCACCACCCCTTTGTTACAAAAAGTGCAAATTATATCCTCCCACACCTCCTTAGGTATCATCCACATTCCGGTCTCACATCTGAGATGATGCGATCTGGGCAAAGTGTTTTTTGGTAGAATAGAATCATGTTTAATGATTTTAAGCTTAAAAATAGTCTATGAGATAATCAATGATGTCACTCTTGTTTTTTTTGCATTTTTTCTCTTGTTCAAAGTGATAATAAGTTCTACTTTTTCAATTATCTCTTCAATAAATGTAGTAGGTAGTGCAATAGCTGTCAAGATACTATTATATTTGGTGTGATTTCTTTGTAGATGTCATGCTTAGAAATAAAATATTTTTCTAATTCTATTGCCCTATTTGTGCAAAAGTTATATACTATCTCTTTCCATGCCTCTTTTGACTTTTTCCACCTTCTAGTTTCATACTAGAGTTTATGTGAGTTAGTTCTTAGCTATGTGATTAGAATCTTTTCCCTCCAAAGGATAATTACCCCTATGTATGGTTTTTTTATAATGATCACATGTGGGGTTTAATTTTTTAAGTTAATATTTATTCTTTCTCCTTAGCATTCTTCCTCACATAGCCTTGTTGAGTTTATCTATGACAAATGCCTCAATTTCTTTGTTGTTACTAGTACAAGAATTCAAGTTAATATTTCACTTGCTCATCAACTTTTTTTTCTTCATCCATGACTTCTTTCTCTTGCTTAGGTCTCATTAAAGACAACCTTAGCCCATTTTCTTGTTTCCATCTGATCAATTCTTTTGTTATATCTTATTAGATGTATCATAGCAATGGCTTCAATAAGAACAACCCCAATTTTAGCAAGCAAGACCTCATATACAGTAAAAGAAAATATTTTGAACTTAAAAGTGATCATGTGCTTTTGAATTCTCTCTATTTGCTTCCACTTTGTCTTTGGTACGCTGCTAGCCCAAAGCTCACACCCATAAAGCACTACCAAAATTATCAATAACCCAAAAAGAGTAATTTTCCAATCCTATAACTATGCATATCTACATCTATTTTGGGGCATACAAGGCTTTCCAACCTCCCATTTTTTTTCACAAGTCTCCAAACTAAGCTTGTTATTGAAGTTAATCCCAATATATTTTTACTCATTGAACTCTTCAAGAATACTTCGCTCAGAGTAAAACTTAAGTTGGATATTTTTCCTTTTGTTGAATTAAATCATGATTTTGGTCTTGTTGGTATTGACTTGCATACCAATTTTCTTATAAAAGTTCTCAAGGGAATACAAGCACACTTGTAACCCATGAGCAAATTTGGTAATTATAATAAGATCATAATTTGTATTTAAAATAAGCCTTATCACATATTCCCCCAAGCAATCTCAAACTCTTTTTGACCTATACATCAACAAACTTGAAGAATGGTTAAATTTGCAAGGTGGGGATGGGTTCATTTGGGGAATATGTGAGAAGGATTATTTTATATGTAGATGACCTTATTCTAATTACCAATTTCACTCATGGGTTACAAGAACACCTATATGCTCTTGAGCACTTTTACAAAGTAGTTGGTATGTTAGTCAATACTAGCAAGACCAAAAACATGATTTACTTCAAAACGGGAAGAAGATCTAGCATAAGTTCTACTTTGAAAGAAATACTCTTGATGAAGTAAATGAATACAACCCTAATCTTAGTTAGAAAATTCTCGTATGGAATCAAAAAAAGTATTTTAAAATTTCTTGTGATCATGCTCTTTCGAATTCTCTCTATTTTCTTCCACTTTTCTTAGCACATTGCTAGCCTAAATATCACACCCATGAAGCACCACCATAATTACCAATAGCCCAAAAAGAGTAATTTTTCAATCCTATAACTCTACCTCTCTACATTTATTATTAAAATTAAATAATTTTGGTGGTTGGAAAATAGTGTCTACCCACTTGATAATTCTACAGTTTTCAATCATGCTACCAAACAAATTTTGAAATAAAAGATTGATGATGATGTTCCTATAGTTGGAAGGATTGCTAGCATCATCACTCTTTAAAAGATGTACCACTAGGCTAGTGGTCCAAACGCTTGGGAATCCCTACTAAATAATGTTAATATTCCCATAATGTGAGGTGCAAGAACTCTCACCCACCATATAAGGTGTTATAATTGAGTATCAATTAATTCATTTTCTTTACCCACACCCAATTTCCTAATAACAACCTTTATCTCTAGCAAAATGAAAATATGTATTGTCATGGTGATCAAGGGAGGGGCTTAATCTTTATATTTCTTATAAATATTGTTGTTTTGCATAATCAAACCATTCACTAGTTGTGATGGTATTCTCTATATGTTTTATTCTTGGTTGAAGCTTCCCCAAAATAATTTGGGTTATTCTTTCATAAGTAGATTAGCTCTTCATTCTTTATGTTTATAAACTCAATTCTTTTTGGTTTTTATGATATTCTTGTATCACTTTATGCTCATATTCTCTTTTCATTTCTCTTTCAAGTTTCTTGTAATTTTGCAATCATTGTCAAACTAAATATTTACCTAGAAAGTTTTTTTTGTTCACACTTCTTATTTTGTCCTTTTTACACTTCTCAAGAAACCTCAAATTAAAATTGTTATCTCATGACTATTGATGCCTTGTAAGTTATCTTTCCCCAACTTAATTAGTTTCTCTAAATATTCCTTGAAGATATTACAATTTTCTTGAGTTAAAATAATTATTCCTTTTAAAAACAGTTGTTGATGGTGTTGTGTTTTTATCATTTGTTATATTTTTAGTCATGTTGTACTTAAATAGACTAGGCTATGGTATGATTTAAATCACAAATATGGTCCCCAATCATTCAAACTCTTCTATCTTTTCAACCAATCATTTGGAACAAATTCTATAATCAACAACACTTACCTAATTATAATTATTGCATGCATACTTTTTGGATATATTCCATCTAGCCATATAAATATAAATTATTAAATTGAAGGTGCCACAAAGAGTAATTATTTCTTCCCCATAATGATTAATATCCCCATTTTTTTCTAAAAATCTCTAGCACTAGTGATTGTCTTCTAAACAACAAACCAAATAGGATTATTATCCTCCTTAATACACAAAATGCTAGCTTGATGAATTTTTGTCCTAGCATTGAAATATTCTAGTAGAACTTCTCCCTATTGAGAATACATGTTGAAAAATATTTTTTAGAGCTACCAATAGGTCCTTGTTATCTAATTCATTTTTTTTATGATTTTTTGAGACTTGAGAAAAATAAAACATTGTGATCTTTATGAGACTCACATTTTTTGATATTTTGACCCAAGTGTATTTCTTATTTATTTCTTCTTTTTCTAAATAAATTATGCACCCTTACACTTCTTTCACTAAGTCCATTATTCCATCATATTCTTTGTCATTTCTCACTCCTCTATTCCAAACCATAAACTTTGCGTATCCTTTGAAGATAGGAGTCTTGCACCCTTCTCATTCTTAAGCTTCAATGAGATAAATTATGTCTTTTCCTTCTCCAATCGGACCTAATGTAGGTCCCATCCTCCAAGGGTAGCCTCTACAATTTCAACATACTAAATTTAGATATACACAAGAGGATGCTTGCTATTTATTTTGGTGTAGAAGACTCAAAGTTGAGTCCTCGCTCCTTTTTAAACCCAATTGTCATGGTAAATTCCTTGTTCTAGAATCATCCATTCTCTCGTTTCTACCCTCCTATTGCACCAACTCACAATGAAACCTTAGGTTGGTGATAATACCCTTACCATTGTATAATAATTCCCTTTTACCACCATCCCTTACTACCCTTATTTTACCCATTTCTACTAGAATTGTGAAAAAAAACACAAGCCACAAGATCAAACAATGAACAAAGACACCTTCCACACAAGAGATCTGCAAACAATATATGCAATATTCCTCAACAAGAAAAAAATATAGAATAAACCTCAAGAATCTTCAAGGAAAACAAGAGTCCTCAAAGTTTGAGAGTTTGAGATAACATAAGAATTAATACAATGAGGCTTGTGTGCTATATAGGAGCAAACCTAAACGGTAAAGGGATTAGATCAAGACAAGTGTCAATATCACATGCAATGAGATAGAATGATCTAATACTAGCTCACTTTAGTTAACATAGAAAAGAACTTAGTTAACTGAATAAGGAGCTCCTAGGTTTAGTGTAACTGCATGAGAATAAATTAGACTAATAATTAATTAATCATTAGCTAATGCATGATTACTCTAGCACCCCCCCTTAAGATGAACTTAGGGAGTAACTAAAAACCCTAAAAAAGAGAATGTATGATGGGTCTCGGTAAACAAGGTCTAGTTAAGTACCCAAGTACAAACAAAAGATCTCTCACAACTGGAGAAAAGGAGAAAACCACAATGGGAGAAAACTCCTCTCCAAAAGAGAGAGGTGAATGAAGGATTGAAAAAACATCTAAATCAAGGTGAAGGACTAAGAAGCCTCCAATCGAAATAATGTCCCAAAAAGGAGGAACATGTAGAATATCACTGAAGCACAAAGAAGTTGTAGACTCATATCGAAAGATGAATGATATGGTGCTAAAATAAAGAACCTCCTATGAAAAAAATGATGATCAAGATCAAGATAACAAGAATCTGCATGAGTGCCCATAATGACACTACTCGAATTAGATGGAAAATAAAGGAAAAACTTTTGGAACTCAAAGATACAAATGTCAAGATCCAAGGAGACTATAATTTGCATGAATGCCCCCAATGAAACTACTCAAATCAGTTGCAAAACAAAGGAAAACATCTGGAAGTCAAAGATATAGGTGGTACATGACTCTGCATAAGTGATCCCAATGACACTACTCAACATGCAAGATGCAAGTCGAAGATATAGGTACCAATAGTTTGAAGAAAACTAATCATGAGAGAGGCGATAATTTACATGATTTTCCCTAATGACACTACTCGAATCATATGGAAAACAAAGGAAAATATGTCAAACTTGAAGATATAAATGGTACATGAATTTGCATGAGTGATCATAATGAAACTACTCAACATGCAAGATGCAATTTGAAAATATAGCTACTTGTAGTTTCTAAACAAATAAAAATGGAAGGTTGCCTCTAGAAAATAGGACTGCAAGAGTGCCCATATGGTAAGTGCCCCATCTCACTAAAATGCATGTAACCAACCACTGATATACACTGCATCTAAAAGTACATAAGAACAAGAACTAGATACATAGATCACTCAAACTGTGAAACCAAGGAAGCATTAGCACCAACAATAGAAACCCCCCATAATGATGAAAAGGGGAGAGACAAGTACACTGAAACTATGTGAAACCAAGAAGTGCATGTATGAGAAACAACCTACAAATAAAAGGGTGTGCAAACCAAGGCACACATACATGAGGCAAGAATCACTAGGATTCACTATTGTTGTGGAAGGGACACCCACTTGACAAAGGTGTGATGGAAAACCAAAGGAAAACATCACCCCCACCCCATGGAACTTTATGTTGAATAGTGAAAATACAAAAGGCACAACAAGATGTGCAAAAATCCCCAAAAAATATACACTAGAATGACACTTTATCTCAGTGTGTCTACAAAAGAGAATGTGCAGCAAAAAGATGTCTATAATGCCCAAATAGGATAAAATACTAGAAATGCATGAAGAACAACCAAAAAAGAGTCATCCCACATAAACAAAAAGTTTCTAGGAGCTAAGATGTCGATGTAGTTCACCAAAGTGTGAAAACAAAAAAAAATGAATAAAATGTACCTTTGAGAGAGAAATCTAGAAAAAGTGCATGGATGGATGTGAAGAGCTCTAAAAGATAGTCCCAACACCACATGAATCACAAAAAATTAAGAAACAGATCAAAATTTAAGAGCTCGTGATTAAAAACAACACCTCTAACTTCAAGAAGCTATAGAATACACCAGTAGCAGAAAAAGGTGATGAGACCCACCAGTGGTGTGTTATATAGGGGAACTCAACTTCTATGTCACCTTTTATGCCTAGTTCTCTTGATGATGGAATTTCCATATTCTCAATGTGGTTGGAGGCATAAATAATTATTTCTCAAGTGCTCAGGTCTTCTACTAAAATAGATTTTTCTATGTTTGCATAATGTAACCTAGGGAATTCTCTTAGGAGGGACTTTCATCTACCATCTCCCAAGTAACCTATGGAGCTATTAATGGAGACTTCCTCTATTGATGGTATGATAGAGTTTATTGGTTGGGATTCTGATATAGAATTTTTACCTCTTTCTACTCCCATTGAGGCTCCGAGTCTAGTAGTGGCTATTCTTGAGGAGCTAGTTTTAGTGACCACTACTAGGGTTAGACTAGGAAATTTAGATGTTCCCCTTTCTACTTCTTCTACAGTTGGTCCTTTGTCCCCCTATCTTTGGGTAATGGGTCTCATAAAATTTCTTCTCGATCTATTTTTGTACAAGGTGGATATTTTAAAATCCCAAACATGGTTATTGATAGTTTGGACTCCAAGTGGGTGAACGCTCTTGTGGAGAAGTTTTTGTAGGAGTTTATGGTGAAATCCTCAACACCCCAAGATCACTTGCAAGATAGCAATAACTTCCACAAGAGATAAATGGTAGAAATATCATGTTATGATCATGGATATAAGATTGCTTGAATGAATTAGAATGTACATAGTGATACCTTGCTTATAAAGGCAAGTTGTGAGATAGGATTAGACAAGATAATGATTTTTTTTTGAATCTTGTACAATGAATAAATACCTAAATAACTATCAAATGACCTAGGACACAAGCATTAAATTCTAAAAGATATGATAAGATCTAGTGACAAATAAAACTATCTAGAAAAATTCCCTCCTATGCCTAAATGGACTCAGTTCATGTAAATAGGACCTAGATAAGTAAAAAACCTATTTGTCACCAACAACCTTCCTTAAGTAAAACTTAGGGAGTAAAATAAATGACACAAAGATGGGTGTCGATGATGAGGCCATGTTAGGCACCCATGCATATATGCAATGCAATCTCTCAAAAACAAAGAAAAGAAGAAAACCCAATGGGAAAAAACTCCTCCCAAAAAAAAGATGAAAACAAATACTCTCAATGATGCATGAGAAGGAAAAAATCCCATACAAGGAAAAACACCCCCTCCCCCATAAGAGAGAATAAGAGAGACCTTGCAGCCCCCCCCTCAATGTAGTGTCTCCTACAAAGATGGTAGATGTCTAACAATAAATTCTAAAGACGATCCATGACCATCGAACAACATTCCCCCCCTTGGGAAGAAACAAGACCAAGATGGTATCAAGGATGTCTTCCCATTCTTGAAGGGAAGATGTAAGAAGGAGGATGTGCGACATCTCTGAATAATTCTCAAGTGTCTCCATGTTGATGTTGAAAGGTGTCACACTCCAAATAGGTGTTCTAGGCCACATTGTCAAAGAAGATAATCTAGAATCTCCTAGAAATGATTGTAGAACACAATCCAAAGATAAAGATACCTCCTCTAAAGAAAAAGAAGCCTCCTTGATTTTTTTTCCAAAATAACCCACACTCATGTCAAATTACAAAGGATGATCACGTAGATAATAAGAAAAAGGGTCAGAGGGTTCCCTCACAACAAATAAAGAAGGATCATCTCCATAAAAGAGAAGATGAATAAAATCAATGATGTCTCTCAAATTTCAAATGTGGGACTCACAAAATAAACCAACAATGTTTATCAAGTACTCATCCCAAGTAGCCATCTATGGAAGATGATGAATAACCTACTACACTGAAACACAAGGAGCCAAAAATATGGAATCACAAGCATCCTTAGGTACAAAATTAGATGAAGGAGATGGAACATCAACACATGTCACTCGATCCTCAAAAGATGAAAGTATAATAAGATTCAAATGACCATACTAAATCTCCTCAAAAGTGTTGACACAAGATGCCTCAATGTGAACACCTACCAAATAATTAGGAGAAAAATGTGATAAGGTGTAGATACAAGATTGCTAATCAACCTCCCCAGCTGCATCTAGATATCTGCTATACAAATCCCAAATGATGACAAAATTTTGTGTGGACTCAATACTCCTGCCTACTCCACCAAGTGTGATATGATAGATAGAAAGGATATTGGCTAACAATGAAGGCACACAAAGAACATCATAAAATTCTCTATCATCCATGTCAATGGATTCCTTCCCACAAAAATACATATATGTTTTGTTATTCATTAGGATACACGTGGTGATGAATAAGACTCAAATGAAACAAACATACTCTTTGATGAAGCCACATGTGTGATGTGAGGATCCTGAATCAAGTAACCACCTCTCTGAATTAGAATTTGTAACTACAACAAATGCTTCTCCCTTGAGTTTATCATAATTTGATGATGAAAAAAAATGATTTGAGTCTTCTAAAGAAGATCCTTCAACTCATCAATCTGTTTTCAATAATAGTGATGCTCATCATGCTCTAATTTCTTGCAATATGCATAGGTAAGCCTCTCCTTCGTAAATGATTCACCTTTTGAAGGAGAGGATTTTGATTTATTATGTAGCTCTTTCTTTTTCTTCTTTAGTTTCTTTATAGGATTTCTTGATTCTTTTTGTACCTTTGACTCACTAGCCAACAATTCTTGGGACTTGGAAGACTTGATTAGACCCATTTGCATTAACTTCACTTCCTCTTAAATTAGGATATTTCCAAAGCCATCAAACTTCGGATCAACATATGATGCTTCCATAAAAATTCGATGGGAATGCAAGCCAAAAATAAATACTGAATACTTAGGATCAATCTTTGATAACACATTAAAAATCATTTGTAAATCCTCTTTATCAATGTTGCAATCTTTTAGTTGTGTTCTTAATTAGTTTCTTGATCTTGGAGATACAGTCTTGGATGTGGTCAAAACTTTTAGGATCAAGATTCATTAAATCATTACTAATATGATATCCTCTAATCCTATCAATTTTATGATACAATTTATCAAAAATCTCCCAAGCATCTTTAGGTGTTTTGGATGATTCAACATGAAATTGTAAATCAAATGAGGCTAATGAACATATACATCCAAGTGTTTTCTCATGTGGAATATCCCATTGTACTAATTCTTTAGCATTAATTAGTAGGTTGAGAGATAGGTTCTTTTAGATATCCTATAAGACCCTTACCCATGAGATAATTTCATACTATTTTTCTTCATGAAGTATAGTTATATGGAGTTAGGAGTTCAATTTGTGATTTCCCCATTGTAAGAACATAAAACAAGAAAAATAAAGCAACCAACCACTGCAATATTACTTCCCAAATTACTCAATCAAGACACCCCCAAGCAATATATGATTGTGGCACTTTATACTTGGTGTGATTATAGGTGCCACTTGCCATAAACAATGAAGTGGACTTGATCTTAGTGCATACAGATGCCAAATTTGGCTACAAGATCAAAGCAAAAATTTTACACAAGATTAGATCAATCTCATTACACCACTAGAAAGTACACAAAAATTATGCACCTTCAAAAAAAAATTCACCCAAAATTGTTATTGTAGGAAAAAAAATGGAGCCTCAAAAGTTCCCAAAATGAGAATAGCTCAACAACACCTGTGAGAATATATAATTTATGTGAAAACCAAGCACCAAAATAAAAAAACCAATTACACAACTACAAAGAGCATGAAATTCTACTCAAAAAAATAAAAAAATCTAAAAAACGGAGTTTGGATGATTGAGAATAGGTCTCAAAATTTTTCCCACAAAAGAAAAACTATCAATGGGGAGGGGGCAAAAAAATCCTTAAGGAGTGTTGACACGACATTGATGTTAGAAAAGCCCTAGATTAAATTTCACAGTCAACTGGACATCATAGGTTAGCCTAGGTTGATGGAATCTAGAAAGAATTTTCTCCTCATATGGTGGGGTTTTTATCAGTGAAATCTTTGAGAGAGGCAATAGAATATGCTCTTTTTGTCTACTATCATTTTGATTTTCCAGCCTCTAGATGGTATATGGAAGGTGATGACGGGGTTGCTTGTATGTACCATGTGATGCAGGGCAAAGCCTTATGTATGTTGCGCATGAACCATTGAGGTACAAAAAGGACTTTATGATAGTTCAAGCCACATATTACCCTAAATAAATAAATATTTATTTATTTATTTATTACAATAGTTTTTTTTTGTTTTTTAAATTTACCTGTCAAATATAAATTTTTTTCCTACCCAAGAAAAGTTTGTCAACCTACAATTATGATGGTTGGATGGTTGTATGAATTCTAAAGGAGATGACTTTTTCCTCAATCCCTGGGTGAAGTGTTTTGATTTTTGTGATTTGATAGTCGGTCTTGGGCGTTTTGAGCCTTTCGAATGTGATGGCAAGGGTGATTTTGGCCTAAAGTGCTTCAAAGATTCAAATAGCTCCTAGATTTGGTAACCCTTTCCCAACTTGAAACCCTTGTAAATCAAATAAAATATGATGAAATTTTATGAAATGAAAGGAAAATTTGACTTTCTCTAACACCTTGGATACAATAGTGAGATTCTTGAAACCCCAACTCATAACTAGAAAAATTTCACACCAAGGTTGATTCCTCAGATCTGGGAAGAATTCTACAAAACTGAAGCTTTGATACCATGTAGGAGCTTATGGTGAACTCCTCAACACCCCAAGATCACTTGCAAAACAACAATAACTTCCACAAGAGAGAAATGATAGAAATTTCATGCTATGATGATGGATGCAAGATTGTCTAAATGAATTAGATTGTGCATATGATGCCTTGCTTATAAAGGAAAGATATGAGATAATTTTAGACAAGATTATGACATGTGTCTTAATCCTATACAATAATACAACTACCTCAACAAATATTAAATGACCTTGGACACAAGCATTAAATGCCAAAAGATAAGATAAGATCTAGTGACAACTAACAAGTTATCTAGAAATATTTCCTAGGACCTAAGTGGACTTAACATGTAAATAGGACCTAGATAAGTAAAATGTGACCTATTTACACAAATAATTTTTGGGTGTTAGGCCTAATGTGGATATTTTCAGATCTTGGACAAGGAGGAAATGTAAAACCAAAGGTGAGTTGGAGATTGTTGTTCTTCCCTATGGCTTCTTCATCATCACTTTCTATCTTCTCGATGATTTTCTTCAAACTTTAAATGTTGGCCCTTGTTTTTTTGGAAAATTGAGCTTCTTCCTTATGAAGTGGGAGCCTAGGTAGTATCTCATAAAATTTAGTTTTGAAAAATTCCCAGTGTGGGTTAGACTTCCTAGCCTTTTGTTAGAGTTTTAGGATGAAGAGGTGTGGACCTCCATTTCCTTTTATTTGGGTTATCTCATTATGATTGATGATGTTACCAAATCTAGAAAGTGTTTCTTCTTTTCCATATTTTATATCAATATTTTTGTTTTCAAGGAACTCCCCATTTTTGATACTATATCTATAAATCTTGGAGATTGGATTCAAATAATTTATTACAAAGGGTACCTTTTGATGTGTCAAAAGATATTTCATGGTATTTTTGTGTGTGACTTCTCTATGGGGGTTCATCATCCTCAAATCCAACAAGTTCCTTCTACCCATAGTGTCCCCTCATTGGGTTTGGGTGACATGGGTTATCGCATTGTGAATTGTAATGAATTAATTGAGGAAATGGTTCATGTTTCTCCTATTGGATCACTGCCCCTTTATAAGGAAAAGGTTTTTCCTCCTCTTTAATTTGAGCAAACATTTTGAAAAATAATTATAATCCAAATTTGTTGAAGAATTTTGGATTTAAACCATCATAGGTGGCGATCTAACTCCTTGAAGGTCTCTTTCCTTTTATTTTTCATCCCCTTGTCTAGGTATTTGTTGATTGATTGTGTGTTTGGTCCTAGTTTTGAGGAATTTATTGGTCCTTGCTAGATTTGCTCTCCTTTTTGTGTTGTTAGTTTCTGACTCAATTCTTGTGAGTCTGACTTTTTTTGTCTTCATGGTTGCTTTGTATGGGTTCAATCCCTTCCCATGTTTACCTTAATCAAAACATATACAAAAATAACAAATACTAAAAAAATAACAACAAATATTTTATTTGTTAATAAAAAAAATTAAAAACCCTTGAATGGGATGTAACTTCCTTGAGAGAAAAGCTCTATTATAAATCATTAAAGGATGCTATTTTGTATATTATATAGAAATTCATTGTATATTCATCATAAAGAGTGATTTACTATATACACCCATTGTGGTACAAATCCACATAATATAGAAAATTGACTAAATAACTATAATATGACTATTACAATGCTTAAAATAGTTAGGATGTGGGCTTTCTAATACACCCTACCCCTTAAGAAAATCTTGTCCTCAAAGCTTGAATTAGCGAAACAATTGTCAAAGATGGTAGATAAATTCCAATGTGGCCTCTTTTGATTGCAATATGTGTGATTACACTAACATGTCTATAATTCTATGATTATAAGGTGAACATAATAATTGGTCAAAATAGCCTCCAAATTAAATATGATAAATACTATTATAGGAAATAATGATAAGGTCCACATCATTAAATTTTAAAAGGTTCAATTTTAGGTGAATTTTGTTTCTTTCTAATATTGTGTGGGTTGGAAAAACCATTTGTGTGTTTTTTGGTTCATTGATGTTTCGTATTTGGAATAAAGGGTGCCCAAATTAAATTCCAATTTATTTGGCATATTTAGCTAGGATAATTATTAATCCATGATATACTATAATTATAGATTATATCTACCAATGATTCTAGATAAATATTTGATTGATCCTAGGATCTATGCTCAATAGACATATCAAATACCTAGGGTTATTAGAAGGTAGAATAGACTTATATATTAACATTGCTAGGTTAATGAGAGGATTGTAGTAATATAATTTACTAAATGTGAAAACTACCTATGATTACCAAAATGTGTACTAGAGTCATATGTCAAAATGATTGACTCATGAAGATGATTACAATGGGATAATTACGGTTTAGATGGATGGAGTCTCTACTTAACATGATCATCACTATCTCAACTAGGGTTAAAAATTTACTAAAGGGATAGGGTATGTTTAGTTTATAAGATCTCTAATATAGTTGTATCATTAATAAATAATGAGCTAACCCAATGTTGCAAAGATCTGACTATAAAGGATTTCATCATCTTGTGGTTGCACTATCTCTTCTTTGAGGTACAAAGAGAGTAAATTTCTACCAAAAACTACTAATGAGTACACTTAAAGTTGTAAATGAAAAATGGTTCCCTATGGTAAGGTTTCTCATAACACTAAAAATTCTTTCAACAAACCCAAAGTTACACGAAAGCTTAAATTCATGTACAAATATTTTCTAAGGCCTAATTGTTGATGTCTTAGCACCCATCACCTCACTAGACCCTATATGAGGGATATAGCTTATCCAAGAATGGTAGTTGTTTTATGAATATTTTAAAGCCCTAGCATAGAGTTTCTAACCTAGATAATCTATTGTAGAGAAAATAAATGGGAAAATTGTTAGTACTCACCACTTTCTTGTCACCAAGATCCCATAAGGGTGAGGTGAGAGCATATGGTGTGCATTTTTAGGAAGACATTAACTATTATTGTATATTTGTCCCTAGAAAGAGATTTGATAACACTTGTTAAGATACAAACACATATAAAATACCATCTAATAGGGCAATAGAATATAGAAAGAACATATTAAAAAAAGTAGTGTAATAAGCTTATATTGATAACAAGAACCATGCGTATCTTTGAGGGGAAAATGTCCTTTGTTGGTGTAATTAATTATTTAATTACACTTTGCATAAGTTTACTTAGGTAATATTTTAAGTCCTAGGTTACATAATTAGATAAATCATTTAATAATGGGGTAATTCCCCCTTCCATTTTTGTAGGAGATAAGATTCCTTCTAGAAGATGAGTTATCCTTCTAGAACTTATCTCTATCTTTTTATCATTTCCTAGATAGGATTCACATGTTGTCACATGTAGTGTGATTTTAACACTTGGCAACATCTCATGCATTTTAGGTTTTCACTCATGCCTATATATTTAAGGCATTTTATAAATTTGTAATCATCTCATATTAAATTTGGCATTCTTGCATCTTAATGATAGCATGATATTTTTGCCATTTCTCTCTTGTGAAAGTTATTTTGTCTTGCAAGTGATTTTGGGGTGTTTGAGGAGTTCACCTAAACTCCTACATGTTATTAGAGCTTCAGTGTTACAAACTTCTTCACAGATATGAGGGATCAATTTTGGCATGAAAGTCTTGCTGGATGCAAACAACTTTTTTTATTAAAGCCGTTTTTCATTTTTACTTCAAAAATATAGCTTCCACTTAGTTGTAGGAAAAAGGATTTCTGGGTTTTGTAGTCAAGGTCAAAATTCAATCTAGCTATCTTTTATATTTTTGATATTTTATACGGATCTAGAGAAAACTGCTGTACAAAAACTGGCGCATGTCATTTTTCTCCTGTTGAAGGTTAAAAAAAATTATTTTTTCATTTTCTGCTTGTTGGATCAAAAAATGATTTCTGGGTTTTGTTCTTAACTTCAAAATATTTTTGAGTTTCTATTTTTGTCCACTTATTGTGAACATATTTTTCAAAAATTAAATCAGAAGTAAACTTTTTTTTGGCTAGAAAACCCATTTCCTACAAGCTAAATTCAATTTTTTAAAAAATTCATAACTTTTGGCCATGGTGTCGGATTTTCGCAAACGAGATATCATCAAAAAGCTGGTTCTGACCTCTACACAGATCTAAGTTCCTTTTTCATCATGGAGGTAGATGTGAACATTGGTTTGTGCATGCACTCGTTTTTGTTTTCATGCACTAGGTTTGCATTTTCTCTTTAGTTTATGCATATTCTTATTTTACAATCATCTGGTATTGTAATAAATGAACTAATATAAAGTTCTATCAAGGGGGTTTCTTGCATCTCATCTTCATATTGCTGATAATTTGCATGGGTTGTATCTGGATTCTGTTGTTTCTTTTGGCTTCATCTTGCTTAGCTAGACACATTTTTGGTTCGTATTGGTTCACACTTCAAATTGAGAGTCTATGGTTATTGATCTGCATTGGTTCAGATCCATCTCAATTTGAGGGCATTTTTTTTATGGTTAATGTTCCAAAATCTTGATGGTACTCGTTCCCATGGAGTAGTTTTAGTTACAGTTTGGCATCGGCATCGAGAGACACACAACTTCCAAATTTTTTCATCATTTCATTCCCTCTTATGTGGGGCATCATTTTCATCTACTGTTGCTTCATAGATTCTAGGGTTGATCCAGTATGTGAGTTTCCAGTGTTCCTTGGCATCAGGTCTGCTGTTGCATTATTATGATTCCGCTATGGTTTCTTGGAAATAGAGGTATCTTTCCTTGTTTTCCAAATTAAGGATTCCAGTATTACTCCATCAGAGTTCTTCCAGTGCTTCTTTGCAGCAGGTCATCTCATTGAAGGGGGTTTTTTTCTACTGGGTTTTCTCCTCTTTCTCTTTCATTGCATTTGTAAATGAGTACCTGATCAGGCCTTGTTGTTGGGACTCATCTTTGCATAATAATTTTCTTATCCCTAAGTTGCACTTATGGGGGGTGTTGGTGTAATTAATTATTTAATCACACTTTGCATAAGTTTACTTAGGTAATATTTTAAGTCCTAGGTTGCATAATTAGATAAATCATTTAATAATGGGTAAATTCCCCCTTTCTTGTTTGTAGGAGATAAGATTCCTTCTAGAAGATGAGTTATCCTTCTAGAACTTATCTCTATCTTTTTATCATTTCCTAGATAGGATTCACATGTTGTCACATGTAGTGTGATTTTAACACTTAGAAACATCTCGTGCATTTTAGGTTTTCACTCATTCCTATATATTCAAGGCATTTTGTAAATTTGTAATCATCTCGTATTCAATTTGACACTCTTGCATCTTAATGATAGCATGATATTTTTTCCATTTCTCTCTTGTGGAAGTTATTTTGTCTTGCAGGTGATTCTGGGGTGTTTGAGGAGTTCACCTAAACTCCTACATGCTTGAGATAAAATATCTATTATAAAATATGTTTCTAAGGTGATAATTAATTTATTACAAACTCAAGATATAGTCCTCACATTGAGTGACTTACAATGTACTTTACCAATGTGGGATAAATCTACACACTACAATATTAACTAAATAAGTATATTGATTATTAAAATGTTTTAAATGGTTAGGATGTGGGTGCCCTAATACTTTAACACCCATTTTAAAAAGTTTAATTTTAATTATTTTGACCCCTTGGAGCATAAATCATCCCCAAATAAAATTCTTTAAACTAGAAATATGATCCATTTCATGCTTACAAATTATTTTTCCTCTATTCTTAACCTTTCTATCACCTAATATGCTAGTTTTTCACACTCCTTATATCTAAATAGGATCACTCATACTAGTGTCCTACAAATTCAAACCTTTTTCTTTTTTCACCCAAAAACTTTCATTTTCATAAGGGTATGTGCAAGATCATCATGGAAAAAATAGGCCCTTAAGCGGCAAAAAATTCAGAAAAATCAGAGTTAGGAAGCTTGATATAAAAATTTAAATAAGTTATCTATATTATTTTAAAAATATGTAAGAATAGAATCTGTAGAAAATTGAATGTAGTTTATAAACTACTAGGTTTATTTTTATTTTTTAAATATCTATTTGGTGAAAATTTGAAATTTCAATGCAATAGTATTTAAATTTCAGGGAAAAAATAAGAAGTAGGTGTTTGTCTGACCACCCTAACCATATTAAAATGATAATATTTTTTTATATTATTTTAGAAATAAGTAGAGGACTCATGTTTAGATGTGATGCATATTTTTTGTAATTTTTGTCCAAGTAAATAATTAATTATGATTTTTTTATTACAACTTTTAAAAAATATAAAAACTCGTATGTCTAATCACCTTAACTTGGTCAAAACTTCATGAAATTCAATTTTTCTTTTTTTAATACTGTAATATGCAAAACATAGAATGCGATGCATGTTTTGGATTCCAAAAATGTGATACCGTTTGAAAGCTATAGATGTTTTTCAATCAGCCTATCAATTAGGACTTTAGTCATAATTCAAATTGAAAATGAATAATAATTAATTATTAAATTAAAAGTAAAGCATAATTTATATTAGTGGAAAGCTAAGAATCTCCTTTAAAAACCCTTTTCATTTCATCAATTTTGAGTAAAAAAAAGTCATCAACCACATACCCTATAAATACCCATCATATCGCCACTTTTTGGCCCATCATGATCCTACACATACCCATAACCCCTAAACTATAATTTTCCTCCAATATTCAAATAAGTTCTAAAGGATATTATAAAAGTGGGATGAATTAAAAAGGAAAGTAATAATGACTCCCACATTTGATAGGGATCTTATAAAATGGGGTGGAGTAGAAAGGAAATTAGGAATCATTCCCACATTTGATAGGGATATAGGGATTTCTTTTACACATCTAGGGCATCCACCAATAGCATACATCAACCCACCATTATTGCAACCACCTATGTACCCATAACTATGGTTTGATCTAGACACTTACAACCTATTTCCATACTTTATTGTTGAATTATCCCTATGTAACAAACTAGACAAGATTCCCAAATTTTCTTGATGAATTAGGCTTTTCCCTTTTATGCATTATAGTTGTAGTAGTAGGTGTGGAAGATTATATTAACCACAAAATTTTTGATATAAAAATATATATGAAGTTGTAACACTTGTAGAAGATGGAATCACACCCATATAAGACATCACCATGCTCATATAGGACTTGAGTGTGCCAATAGGACACTTGTACGCTAGATAAGAAAATACCATGTTAAAACAAACATAAACACACAAAAAGGAAAAAATTGCATGCTTGGTACAATAATAATAGAATACACAAATTTGAAGTTGATCTTGTATTTATGTTTTCTTCCACCATTCTTGCTATGTAATGCCTTCCTTTGACTACAAAAACAAACACACACACACTCCCCTTTTCCTTTCTTTAGACATGTCCACTTCTAGTTCTAGGTTAACCTCAACCCATATTTCTTTTATTACTAAATTTAAAAGTTCATTTAGCATGTAATTTACTCTTACATAGATCAAATTTAGACTAAAACAATATATTTAATAATTAAAATTAAGTCAATAGAGTGGATTTTTATTTGTATATTAATATATCTATCCATCAATCAATTTATCTATCTATCTATCTATTTGGTCATCTATTAGTTTTCCTATCCATCTATCCATCTCTCATAAAAGCCTCAATCATTATACCCCACATAAACTAAATAATTATATTTACTTTAACAAACTTAACAAAATAAATATATGATTTACTTTAACACCAACAATATTTAATAATATATTAAAAAGTTAACAAACTTTTAGATAAATGATATTTAATGAAAACCCAATAAACTAAATTCTACTATAACATTAATAATAATAATGAATATATTATAGATATTAAATGTGTTCCACAAGAATCTCAACTACTAATAGCTATATCAAACATTATATCTAGTGTAAATGGACCAAACAATTGACAATTTTACTAAAATATTAAGTAAATAATCTACTAAGACATAAAAAAATATTTAACAAGTGTCATGTAGTGGCTAGTACTTTCCTTTATAGTATTGTAATTATAATATTTCGAATTTAATAAAAAATAAATATAAATTTTGTTAACTGAATAAAATTGAATGTAAGTTTTGTTAATTATAGTATAATTAAATGTAAGTTTTGATAATAAATTACTTTATATGAGCATGACTTTGAATTGTCTTATTTGAAGATGTTTTCTTAAATGATGGTTTGTGGCAATACAGGTATATAAGTCATATACACAATCTCTTAGTAATGAATAAATTGCATTCCTATGTTGTAAGAGTAGCATGCCTATATTCTAACTTAATGGAAGATACATGTTTAATCAAATTTAAAAATATTTTCAAAATTTTAATATATAAATAAGATATTTACATAATCATTTAAGAAATGACACATTAATATTAATTATTATCATGTAAATTGTAGGATAATGCATGCCTATATTCTAACTTAGTGGAACAAAAGGATAGCTAAATACATTTATTAATAGTGAAATTTTTACAATTATAATTATTAAATGTATTATAAGAAGTCAAAACATGAACATGCAATGATAATCATCATTTTTAATTGTTTTTAATAATTTAACTTATATAATTTTTAAAAATATATCAATAAATAGTTTTAAAGTCAAATAAATAAAATAATAATATATATTTGTTTCAATTTTTAATTTTTATATTAATAATAATATTATTATAAATATAAATTATATTGATTTTAAAATTGTATATTTAATATTTTTAAAATAATGTTATTTAAAAATATTATAAAACATTTAGTAAATAATTTTTAAAAATAAATTTATCAATTATCATTAAAATAATTTTATTATTAAAATTATAATTTTTTTGATATTTTCAATTTTATATTAAATGTATTAATAGAAACATAAATACTTTTTTAAAGATATATTTTTCTAAAGAAAAAAATAATATTAGTAATACATTTATAAAATATCAAAATGCAAAATAAAAATTATACATATTAGAATTTTTACATTATAAGATATATTAATTATTAAAAATATGCAAATTTTACTAATTGTATATTTTATATTATTTAAATAATATTATATAAATATATTATTAAACATTTATTCTTAAAGTAAATTTATTAATTACAATTTATTTGAATATAAATAATAATAATAAATAATTTAATATAATTTAGATAAAAAAAATTATACCCACCTCTCAAACTTGAGAGTGGAGTTGAACTTGAACCAAGGGGGAGCAAACCCACTGCCCAAGCCAACTTTGCTACCCATGCAAACTATATTTTAACTCAATGGGACAAAATGATTAGATGCCCATATTTTAGCTTAATGCAACAAAAACCGTTATATAAATTTAAATTTTAAATTTTTAAATTTGAAAATTAAATAATAAATTTTGGTCAAACCTTATCAACTAATACTTTTACTAAAACATTTATTATGATTATAATTATTTAATTTACTTATAATTTATCTATTTTTAGCTTAACTTATATAAGATAATGAATATGGAAGCAAGGTAAAATCCTTAACACAAAATGTTTCAGCAATCATGGTCACTTTAAAAGATTGAATTTTATTTGAAAATAATTTTTATTTTATTTTTCATTGGTTCAAAACCAGTTTATTAATAATTAATTAAACAAGAAAAACAAAACCCATTACAATAATATTGTCTCAACCCAAATATTAATACTAATAAGTATGCTAAACAGTTAAATACATAAAATTTAATAATAAATAACAGTTTATGCCAATAATATACCCAAATATTTTGTATTTGAATATTCTAAACTGATTAGACAAGTTGGCAAGTTAACCAAGAACTCTTCAATATTTGAAGACTAGATTAGCTACCTAAATTGCGTTTGTTTATGTGAACGCGCGGGTACAAGCTCATTGACTTTGGCAGAGTGATAGTGACATTATATTGTCTCGTCAATGACTAATTCCAAGCAGATCATGGCATGCCACTTGGAGGAATACCTGTCTAGACGTTGATGGGTTTGACGCCAATTCAAGAGTCAAGTCTTTTTCTACATGATAACGCGGAATGACTTGTACTCGGAAAATGGACCAAATAAAAAAATTGGGCTCATTCAAGTCTACAAAATTTTGGTCTGGAAGAACAAGACTTAATTTGTTTGAAGAACGAGACTTGATTTTATTGAATGGAATACAATTGGCATGGGAGTTTCCGGGAAATTACCTAAACATTTTCTTGACATCCACCGCCATATTGCAAGCTCTGAGAACTTCAGCAATATATAGAATAGAGGCTGGGTTTTCTATTCATTTAATGATTAAAGATGGAGGGCAAGGTGGATGGAGAATTTCAGCTTCCAGGGTTCAGATTCCATCCTACAGAAGAGGAATTAGTGGGCTTTTATCTCAGGAAAAAAGTGCAAGGCCAACAGTTTGGATTTGATATAATTGGGACTTTGGATTTGTATCGATATGATCCTTGGCAGCTCCCAGGTATTGATAATGAAAAGAAGATAATTATTTGCCTGTGATCTGTACAATTTGTCAAGACAGTTTTTAAGGCTTCTTTTTGGTTTGAAATTGTTGTTGTTAGGGTTTATGTTATGTTTATTGTTATTTGTTGGAAAGTCTTGGTTAGCTAAGGCTGTGTCTGTAAACCCAGCTATAATTTCATGGACATAGTGGTTATCAAAGCTTACTTAAGATTGATCTGTGGTGATTCTTGATGGTTATTTTATCATGTCTTATCAGATCTTAGTTGAGATGGGTATGTTGTATTTCTTGACGTTTTATGCTGTTAATGATTATCTTTTGTTCATCTATACAGAAGATATTGTTTGCTCTCACTTAGGGCGGATCCATTGAGGGCCTTCAATTTAGGTTAAAATATGTAGGATAAAATTCCGGTCTCAAATGTGATGTTCTTCACCATAAAAGATATGGAGTCTGTTGAATCAATGAAAAATACATCTAGCAGTATTAGATTTTAACAAAATCAATTTAAGTGGGGGCTTTAAGCTTATGAGAAAATTTAATCATTTTTATATATTTTTTTTTAATCATATTCTGTGATTTATTATGATAATGTTTTTTAGTAAATTAGGTCAAGATTGTATCTGAAAGCTTCTGGTTTTGACTGTGTGAGCATTCTTCCATCAACGTTTCAGATCATACTCTATGATCCATCATTAAAAGTATGATCACAGAGTATGATCCGAAATGTTGATGGACAAATGCCCATACAGTCAAATCCAAAAGCTTTCAGATACAATAAAATGATCTGTGGAAATTTAATGTCTTTAGGTTAATATTGTGGACATGGAGTCTGTTGGACCAATGGCTTCAAAGCATGAATTTTCAGATTCTATTTAAGAAAAAAAAAAAAACTGTTACAACTTTACTGTCAACTTTACAGATCATACTGTGTGATCCATCATTAATACTGTGTGATTCATCATTAGAAAAGTTTTACGCAAATATGCACATATCTCAAATAACAGACTCACTATAAAACATTCGAATTGTCTAGAAAAACATGTCATTTAACTCTTTACAATGAATCTAGTGTTTACATCATAACACTTTATAACAAATCAAATATCTGCAATCTTCACATAATTTAGATAACAAAAAACACATTGATAATAGATCCTTGAATGTAGATATAAAATTTGCTATACAATTATTTTAAAACATGTTTAGAATGTTTAATTATGGCATGAATGAAGAATTTGTGGTACCAGAACATATCAGATCCACGTTTGTAAATTCTATATAGATGATGATTTCTGAATTATTATAAGCAAACACAACAGGCGGTCTGCCGGGTCAATCGCTCATTGATATTTTTCTTAACGTATATTATTTATTAGAGCCTGGATTTATATGTTTTCGGGTTCTGTGCCTTTATTTTTGTCCCAGGTCTAGCCTTTATTGGGGAAAGAGAATGGTTTTACTTTGTTCCTCGGGATAAAAAGTGCGCTGCAGCGAGAAGAAGCAGGCTTACAGCATCTGGGTATTGGAAGGCCACTGGTTCGGACAGACCAGTTCGCAATAAAAAGCTTCAATGCATTGGCCTTAAGAAGACCCTGGTTTTTTATAGAGGCAAAGCCCCACGTGGGGAGAAGACAGACTGGATCATGAACGAGTACAGAATGCTAGATTCTTGTCCTTCAACTAAGGTTAATGTTTACAACAGTTTTAACAAATAGATTCATGAAAAAAAAAATCATTACACCATTAGAATGACAGAATCCTTTTTATAAATTGTGGGTGCAGAAGGATGTAGTTTTATGCCGCATATACAAAAAACCCACTTCTCAGAAGACTCTGGAGCGGCGTTCCCTTGGCTTTTCAGCTGATGAGAAGCCTTCTTCTTCACACAGTGATGTTTCTGTACTGAACTGTAACCATGATTATAAGCTGATGAATTTTGAAAGTAAATCCATGGATGAAGGATTGTATTTTGAGAACAAAAGTGACGATGAAGAGCTTTTGGACTGCATGGCTGTATTCAATGAATCTAAAATGAAACCTGCAGAGTTGGAGGTACCCAAGATGTGTGTGGAAAAGTTGTTTTGTCAGCAGAGCTTAGTGAGTCCATGGACACCTTCTGTCCTCCTATCCACTCCTAAGGACTACTGGAATAACACCTCAGATGGTACATGCATTCCTTCAAAATATAGTTTCACCATGTAAAATGGAGATGGATCTCCCATTTCTCTAGATTTTATGTTTGTATGTCCTTGACTTGAGTATCTGAGCTTTTTAGTTAAGTCGTGTAGTTCAGTTTTGAACATAAACTTTGAATTCTATCTATAGATTTGTTCTGATATGAAACTTTCAAAAGTATTTTATCTTTACATTTTTAAGATTTTATGTGTTCAAAGTTAGATATCTTAAATATGTCTATTAAAAAATGTCAAGAAATCATTTTGAAATTATTTTATTTATTTAAAAGTTATTTTTTATTAAATATTATATTTTGATATGTAAATAATTGTCAAAATTAAGATAAAAAATAGATTTTTTTTGTTAATGCACTCACACTATTATACTCTACTTCTTATGTCTTATTAGTTTAATGCACAACATAAGTATTAATAAATGTATTATGACAAATCAAACTAAATCTTCTGTACCTATTGAATAAATGAGATGTGAAATGATTATTATAAAATAAAGTTATTTTATTTTATAGAGATCTTATTTGTAAAGGACTTGGATCCAAGGTTTGTCATACATACCAGTAAACCAAGACAAACCCACCAAAAGAATTTGTTAGAATATTCAATTTGTCAAAAAAGTTATACATAGAACAATATAACACAATAAAATGTTTGTAAAAAATGTGTTTGAGTGGATTTTGAATTATAAAATTTAAAATGGTCAGTATAATGAGACAAAAATAGTGTTATAAGTTAATCTTATTGCTTAAGAAAGAAGGCTAAGAATGCAGAAGTTTGGCACTAACAGACAGTATTCAAATTCCATATGGGCTTGATTTAGCACTCTGAAACCAAATAAATCATAGATTTGTTCAAATAAAACATTATCTGAACCTAAAGAAGGTCTAGCTAATTACCATTTTAATGGACTAATTAGTTATATTTATACTTCAATTTGGAATGAATTTTTAAGTTTATATTAGGCCAATAGGCTTTTTCTATTCTTCGTATAGCTGGGTTTCTGAAAGCAAAAGAACAGATTATCTGTGACATGTAACCACAACTGTTGCATCTTCTAATAAATGTAAGTAAATTGGTTATGTATACATATGAATTGAAATTGGGTTGACTAATGTGTTTTAGTTGATCCTGCTGGGGAATTGTGATCAACGTATAAGGAGGTACCAGTTACGTATATAAGGCTTTTAAAAAATTGAAGGTTATGATTATTATGATTGAGAATCTATTTATGGAGCATGGGACTAAAATGTTGAAACTGTTTCAGGAGAAAATCCAGTTGCTCTGAGGCACCACCCAAGTTGGAAGAAGTGAAATCTATTTTCAATCTCTAGACATTGCAAGCATCAATGTTGTACTCGACTATCATCAAAGTGCAGATGGAAACAAAGACTGCTCAAAGGTCTGTATAAATGGATTTTGGTTTTTTGTGTAATAATACAAGACTATTTGCATTATTTTACATTCACATGTGTTAGGTCTATCCACTCTTTAAATTAGTTTTATCTTTATCATATTTTTCTTTGTACATTATTTTATAGTTTTTCTTAATAAATATTTTATATGCTATTAATGAGTGGAATAATATGACATCTAAAAATTTATATAAGATAATTTTTTTTAAATATCAAAACAATTAATAGTGTTTAGTCGTTTAGAAGCATTGATACAATTTCATTATGTTTTAACATGTCTTTATTTATTGTTTTCTAGTACAAGCATGAGAATTCAAATATGAATTCTGAATTCTATGTCCACCATAGTAAGTTTTCTATGAAGACTTTTTGATGTCCCATTATTTATTTTGGGGACAAGGTATGCTAGTATTCAACTTAAATCTTGTTTTGTTCTAACTAATTGCTTCTTAATGTAGACACTTCTTTCAAACTTTATGATAACTCTCCTCAAACAATACTCAATTACATGGTCAGTGTTGAAATCAATTCCAATGTGGAACCAATGGCTCTCCCTTTCCCTCTCCATTAAGGTAATTGTAATTTGGGAGTATTTATAATAAATTACATCTCAATTACTTAAAATAAATTACAACCTATTATAAGGTGATGGAAAAAATTATTATTTAAAATAAATTACAATCCATTAGTAGTTTATGATAATAAATTCAATTATTGTAGAGCTATTATTTAGTAAGTTTAACACATGTTTCCAATAGTCTTCAAGCCATCTTGCATATTCATGAAATTTTTGGATGTTGGAGTTTCTACGATTTACTTTGAATCATTAGAAAATTTTGTAGCATTGCAAAATACCTCTTATAAGCTTGAATTTGCGTAGGCATTTGTGTTTGGTATAGAAGAGGAAATGTTTGGTGGTGCTTCACTAAAGAAGTGTTTGGTACAAAAGATTGAGATTTTGGACTTGGTGTTGCATAGGTATTTGTGTTATGCACTTGATATCAAATCAAAGGGATTACAATGTGAAAATATATAGTACAAAATATAAGAATAATCAAATAGGAAAACTATTATGGTTAAAAAAGAGAGGGAGGGAGAGACCTGGTACTTCCACATTAGCATTTTCCAATTGTGACCATGGAACTAAGTGTTGTTTAAGGAGAGTTCTAGAGGCTTGTATGTAGAAATGATGCCACAACCAATAATTCTTGCATTCTAATTTTTTTTCTCTTTTAGTGATCAACTATTGCAAGAAAGTTTTACATGATTATGTTATGTTGATAATTATAGTAATGATGTGGTGATTTTCATGTGTTCAAGAATTCATAGTAAACATTTTGATATAATCTGCATTCACATCCCTATGAATTTTTTTGATGTACCTTATAAGTTTAGGGATTGTTTTTCTTCTTCAATTTATCCACATTGAACAAAACTATATCAAACAATCCTTCTCAACAAACTTCTAATTATTATAAATCAATCTATGTCTCAAATGAAATTGAAATTATTGCTATTGTTTGGAAATATTAATAAAGGATAGTGAAATTGAAGATGAATTCAATACAATAGATTAAGGAAGCACTTAAAGTGTCTTCAAATATAAAAATTATACGAAAATAACCAAAGTTAATATTAAAATTCAAAATTAAAGTAGTTATAAAAGAAATATGTAATAAAAGGTCTTCCATGAGAGGATACATGTTGCACTTAAATTTCTCAGATTTGAACACCTTATACTTTCTTTCAACATTATCTAGAAGCATGTTTGTTTTCTAGGTCTAGTATGCAAAAAACTATCAAATGCATGTTTCTAATCACCAAGAGAATTGATTAGAATGAAGGATTCAATAGCTATACTATTAGAATAAGAACCTATTTATTTCATGTTACTCAAATGATTATGTCTAAACTATAGAAACAAAATCTTTCAAAGAAATAGTTGGAAAACCAAAAGGTTAATTTTTTTCAAAAAAAGAGAAAAATTTGGATTTTCAAAAAACATAGAAAAATACAAACAAGAGAGGAAAAATCATTTTTTAAAAACATAAATTCATTTAAATAGCATAGATATATAGAGAGTAAATAAAATTAATATTTTATCCCATGAATTTTGGAATATATATTTTCTCATTTATGTCCATATCATTGATTGCATTGCATTGCACATTGCACATTGCACATTGCATAATAAATAATAAATGGATGCTAATAGTTTCCATATTTATAATTAAAATTCTAGTTATAAAAATTAAACCCACAAGATAAGCACAAAGCTATCAAAAGTTACAAAAAGCCAATTACTCTTGTTATACAAAGAGAGCTACAGTAGAGCATTATAGGTCTTCATGATGAAGTTCTTGGGTCAAAGATTCTCCTAAGTTATTCAACTAGATCACTATCAAGTAACAACTCTATTAGGATAAAGTATCACCATTTGTAATCCACAAAACACCTAAATTAATCTTATTGAGGCCAATTGATAGGCCTTCCTCAATGATAATTTATTTTTCATATAAAAATTAGATCGGCAATCGAAAATGAAACACTATCAATTGCAAGTATTTCAAACTCTAATGTTAATCTTCTTCAAATTTAGATGAATGCTATGATGAATGAACATTTTCATTTATTCCTTTTTGTACTAGATAATTGCATGTCTTGGAATGTATGTGTTAAAATACACTCCAAGCATGCTCAAAAAAGTCCATGAACTATATTACTTGCTAAAAATATAAATTATCATTCATCAAATATTTTTGGCTTCTCGGCCACCAAAATCCCATCATTGCACTAAAAAACATAAATAATTTCAAGATGATAATAGGTAATATCTACCAAAATATTAACACCTTTAATGTGTATATTACAATATAAAAATACTATCAAAGTTTTATAGATTCCACCTATTTTTAAGGTCTTCATACCATGTAAATCATCCATAATTTATTAAAAAAAAACTTTATTGCTTGTATATTGGTAGCTTTTCCAAAATTGCATCCAACATTGTGGGGGTAATGAATGATTTCTCCATGGATATGAGCATGCCATGTATGAACTCAACATCATCTTTGAATGAGGTCCTATAGAATAATGATAGATTTAGATAGTACCTATTGTCATAGAGAAGTTAATATATCTATCAATCCTATCTCATATCATTTATATCCCATTGTAGACACCTAAAATTCATTCTCACATTCCCACCATCATCACACCATATATATCATACATATCCACTTCTAATATTAATTAAAAAATTATATTCATTTAATTAAATATTTTTTTCATTCTTCTAATATTGACTATATAAATATCAATTCTTTGATTAATTAATCTAACCATTATTTTAACATTAATAAAATAACTTACATTTATTTATTTAATTAATTAACTAACTCAACCCTTCCAAAGTTTCAAATTTAATTGAATAAATCACATTTATTTAAATAATCAATTATTCCCTCAAAATTCCTCCAATATTAATTCATACAAAATCCTCCTCATCATTAGTTGAATAAAAAAATAGTTTTAATCAACTAACTAAGCATTTGCACACTCCATCACTTTGATTAAAATAACTATTTATCCAACCTTATATAATGCTCCAAAAGGCACATTTTTCAATCCTAACCCTTCATCAAAAATAAGAAAATCTCCACCCTCCATATCTTGTCAATATGTTTCCTAATCATTTGTACCAATCACAAGATATCATGTGTAGGATTTTTCATTCTCTCTTGGAAATGGATCAACATGTCTCCCTCAATCACATAAGATCAAATCATATCCATCCACCATCCTCATCCAAATCTATAAATCTCCTACTCCATAATCTATTTCTAAGATTTGGAATAAAATACAAAGCAAGGTCATGAACTACTAGAATGAGAAACAACATCAATTCTCAACAACATTAATCATCTTGAGCATATCTCAAAGGAATCAAGGTTTGTGTTGATGAGAATCTTCTTTCTATTGGAAACATGAGCAAGATAGTATATGGTATTGTCATTTATGGAAACCCATTTTAGAAGTAACAGTGCATCTATATGTACATAGTCCAGAGAAGTCCAGAGAAGACCAATTGTTTTGGTGAAAATTTCCTATATCCTAGACTAGAATAGTAAGTGTAACAGAGCAATAGTTTTGTGGTCTACATTGCTCTACTTTGCAGAATCTTGTTATGCAATTCTAAGGTAATAATGGTATGTGTTGAAGGATTCTACATCAAAAAAATTAGGGTTGCATGTCTTTTGTAGTTGAAGATATCAATGATAGAGTATCAAGTTTAGTAGAAGCAGAGTTACAGGTGCAAAGTGCATATTAGAATGATCTACATTCCACCATGGATGATTATTATGTTGTGTAGTTTTGAGGAAGTATTTGAGGATGTTATAAGTGTATGCACTCCAAGTTGCAAGTGATTTGGTGGTACACTTGTTGAGTTGTGGATGAATAGTTGGTTCATTCAATTTTTGCTTCACTAGTTTTGTTGTGCAATGCCAACCTAAGGGTTTAGGGGTTGTCTAGAGTTGAATTATGAAAGGAGTAGACTCATGGGAGTAATTATAGGTCATTTTAACCTATTTTGGTGAAGAACACATTTTGGTTTCTTCTAAAATGTATGTGGGTTAGATTTTTGAGCAGACAAGTTATGGTGTCACACATTTCATCTAATTAGGCCAACCTAATTGATGCTATGTGTGTTTGTGAAAGATATGCATATAAATAAAAGGTCAATCCATTGTGTTGTGTATATTATATGAGAGATGAGGATGTGTGAATGAGAGGGTGATTGTGACAAGTGTGAAGTGTGATAGTGGTGAAGGATGAAGTGTGTAAAGTCAGTCTTTTGAGCTTAATTGGAATTGTATCTTTAGCATGTTGTAGATGCATTATTAGGAGTTCAAAATATGTTTGTGAATCATTCTTATATTCTCTTTTCTATTTTGGATAGTGATTCCTTTGGTAAATGAGCCTTTCTTTCTAAGCAATAAGTCCTTCAATCTATAATCCATTGTAACTTGTTACAATTGTTACCTGATTTTGCTTCCAACTAAATCAGGTAGACTTATGATTGTGTTTGAATTTAAATGATAAAAGGTACATATCATTTTCTTCTAAGTTTCATCCATGTGCATAAAAGAGATTATCAGAAGATTGCATTATTATAGTTATGCAATTGCATACAATAGAAAAGAGAGTCAATATTTATTGTAAATGTAGTCTTTATTGATGATCATAAGTGTATAGTATCTCTCACAAGTTGAGGGATTGACTATTTTAATGCATATAAAGAAAAAACTATACATTTACAGATACAAAGAGAAAGAATACACATAAAGAGAAAGGAGACCTGTCATTGCCTGAATGACGAATCCTGGTTGTGTTGTCCTGCATCATTTTCAGTCTCTCCTGCTTGTCCTGCTTCCAATTGATGCTCTACTTGTTGCTCCTAGGTTCCCTACATCTATGTGAGAGAGTGTGTTAGATTAATGAGGGATCACCAATCAAAATATGTGCAAACATCCATAAACATATAATTTGATCCTTGTAAACATTAAAATAATAGCTAGCATATTATAGATGTCCAAGAAAACAAGAGAGTTATCAAACACATCTATCATATGATTTACTTTATCTAACATGTTTTCTCCTTGTGGAGATATAGGTCAGATCTTTATTATTGTTTTGTTTCATCTAGTTACAACATGTGGAGAAAAATGTGGCTTCCACGAGGGTTGAGCCCAGCATGCTGCCCTCTTATGTTTTAAGAGGGTTAGGAATGTAAGAAAATTGAGGAACTTGATCAAACTAATGATAAACCTATTATTGATGCATTAAATCAATATGGAATCATACCACTTGATCAAATTTCATTATCAGATTCAAAAGATGTAACAAAACTATGTGAATTATCAAGAAAGATTACTCTTCATCTTTTCACAATGAACCAAACAATAGGCTGCCATCATGTTGATCAAAGGGGTAGTCATTTCTTCTTGGAAATATTACTCTATTGGATATTTCTTTCAATCTTCTTAATGAATCCATTTTACCTAAGTTTGCAAGACTTCAAAATTAACACATTATTCTAGTGAGCAAAGATTTTTTGATAAAGTATGAAATAGTTTTGAATGCACAGTGGGATAGAGGCTCAAGGACAACCAAGAATTCGAGGAAAATAGTTTGTCTCTTCCTAAGAAATAGATGATTTCTATCATAATGGTGAAAATACACAACATAATTGGCACATGGAACCGAATAAACTAGACATGGAACAAAAAAAATTGTGATCTCTTCTTCTACCTAATCAATAGGTGGGATGGGTATACCTTTTATCAAATCATAATCACAGTATTTCACACAATCACCATCATCTATCACTTGGTCAAGCATAGGAAATGGTCTATAAATCCTAACCATGTCAACTATCATTCTTGAATACATTTGTTTCATAATCTCAAACTCATCTTGATAGTTGGTTGTGTAGACCTCAATGTGACTATTGTGCCTATACCGCCTACCTATTGATTGTTTGGATACATCATATGGATCAAAATTCTTTCTAACTGTGTGAGTTTTAAAATTATAGAATTGAAACTCAACTTTTAAATTCTCAGCTCCTAGTGTTGTTGGAAAAACTTTTGTTCCACCAAGCATAATTGCAAAGCCCAAACCTGATTTATGCTTATCTTTCAAAATTTTATTAAAAGTGCTTAGTTGTCTTGTCACATCCAAAATTAAAATATTTTTTGTTCGATACCTTGGAAGCCTATATGGTCTATTTGGGTGACCTTGTATTCTGATGTAAGAAAAATTAGCAAACTATATATACCATGACCCATATTTTTTTTAATCAAATCTATTGTTTCTTGTGATAGCCCAGTATTATATGAGTCTTTTTACAAAAAAAATTAAAATATACATAAGAAATGCATCATTTACCCTTTTGTAATGTGAAGTACTTTGGAGGTGTAATTGAGGGTAGCAATCATAAAATTTGTATTGTCCAAGTTTTTTACTCACATCCCCAAGATAGAACTCAATCCTCAGTATTTAAAATTCCTTGCAAGCATATAGACAACATATGAGGTCATTGTGAAGGACCTTCTCTTCTTCAAGTTTTTGAACTAACCATCTATATTGTCACTAAGAATTCTTGCCTAATTGATTTTCTTATCTCTATTAGATATCTCCTCAATGTAATAAAACATAAATTCTTCAAATTGGGTTGTCTTTTGAAGAGACATTATTCTACTTAGGAGGGTGACTAAGTCACCACACATCTTTAAAATCACTCCTATAACTTGAGTCTTACGAATCTTGGAGTAATATGATCTAGGCTTTTCTAACCAATGTGAATTGATTATCTCTAAACATTTTTTAGGTCCTTGGGTGTAGTTCCTCTAGCTTCTTCTTTTGGTACCACTGTCATCATTGGGTAAGTTGAGATATCAAAGGCCTTAGCTATGGTAATCTCTATGAAATTTGTAAGGATTCTCCCATCTAGATCTATGATCCTCCTTTGGTCCCATTTGTAATGATTCACACATTCAACTATCAAGTCTAAGCATTGGACTGAGGGAGGGAAACCTATAGCTTGGGTTATTCCACTCTTGACCATTTTCTTTGCTAGGTCTAAAGGATTCTTTCCATACATCATTTCTTTGAACTCTTCAAGGTTGATATATCCCAAGTTGGTGTCTCCAACATTGGCCCAATATGAAACTATCTTTGTCTTGAGAAGCATGCCTTTGAAATCAAAACTTTATTTTGGTTGTGCTTGAGATATGTGTTGTCTTCTCACTCTTTTCAACTAGTGCATCTATATTAGTCTAACATAGCCTAAATCACTTGGAGTGAAAGTATGAAAAGGATAAACAAATTTCCCTTAGAAATCTAACTATATCAAAGTTACCTTAAATTCTAAGGAAATAACTTACATTTTCTTACATCTAATAAATATCATCATTATTAACTCACATGCTAAAAAATCCAATCCTTAAACATTGAAATTAAGCTTGAATAAACCTTTTCAAGATTTTAGCTATGTCATGGAATTTTGGGATTTTGAAAGGATCTTGGATCCCGAAGATGGTGATTTTCCAATTCTTACTCTTTTTGACTTATAAGGGTGTTTTTTGAAGAATCCATGTGCACAAAAAATCTTCAGAGATGGCTTCTTTCTTTGTTATCCAAGGATTTTTGAGGATGTAGAAGGCTTCGAAAAATGGGCCATTTATTCAAGTTTTAGGGATTTTTTAGAGATCTCAATTTTTTGGAGATTTGGGACCACTTTGGACTATTGGGGATTTCACAAGATGAAGAAATCCGTAAAAACCTAAAATCTCTACAAAATAAGAGAACTTGAACTTTAGGCCTTCTAACCAACAATTAATTATTTTCAATGACTTCTTACTTGATCCTTAGTGGTTGCAAACATCTCAATCTTCCTTACATTGGATATGAACTTGATAAATAACAGGGAGATTACTTGAAAAAGAAAAAAATCAAGGACTTCTCTCCTAGAGAGAAAAAATGAGGAACTACAAAGAAAAAAGGGGGTCTTCGTTTGGATGTGGCATGTGTGTAAGGCACAACATATAGTATATGTGTAGATTGAACATAAATTTCCAACTCACCTCACCTCCCTTTCATTTGAGTGTACAATAAATCATCTTTTTTGTATAATTTAATATTGTCAAGCATAATGAGTAATAGAAGAATGCTTCAAAGGTTACAAAGAATAGTTATAAATAATAATATTTTTAACTATCAAATATTTTTATTTTCTATATAGATATTTTATTGTAAAAAATTATATTTATAAAGTGAAAGAAACTTATATATCCTATCCAAAAAAAAATCTAACAGACTATTTCATTTTTTTCATGAGATTTTATTTTATTCTCCATCCCTATAAATAACCCTCATAATTATGTGATTATAAACATTATCAAGAATTTATTATTCCAAAAAAATATCTTTCTTCCAATTTAGAAAAGATAAGATTTTGAAAAATAATATTATTTTTATTGTAGATATTTTTTAATTTATGTTTTTTATTATAATTCAATCATTTTAATATTATGTGGTTTTGTTAATACAACTTTTTCATTATGAATTTATATTTTTCTATAGATTTTTGAATTGTCAATATAGATATATATCTATGAGTCTTTTTAATGTTATCTCTTCCTTTTATTATTGTTAAAGCAATTTATGGTGAAATTTTTTTATGAACACTTTTAAATATTTGTCAAAATTGATTGAATGGTTTCAAATTCTTTTCTTATAACAAAAAAGTGAGTTGTAATTTATATTTACTCTTTATAAAATTCTTCTAGAGTTCTTCAAAAGAAAAATTAAATTATTTATATACAAATTATTTATAAACCTTAATAAAATAATCTCATAATAAATATATCTACATATATTCACAATAATTACATAATTTTTTATATATTATAAATCTTAGCATATACCTCTTCACACACATTAGATTTTAGTTTATCAAACAAATATGCATAAATCTCATAAGTAACCATTTCTTTTTCAGAATTTATTATTATTTGATTCCTATTCAAATTAGATAATTTTTCATATAATATAACTTAATTTTTTTTAAAAATTATATAAAATAAGGATTAAGAGATAATGAAAGAGTTGTGTGTAAAATAATATTTATATATAAGATAAATTATATTATGTACAATTAATAATTAATGCTAGTCTATTTTTTTGTTTGCTTTAATTTCTTTAGTTGTAGTGAGTATGTCAAAATAAGGATAAATAATATTTTAATAAATGTAACTTGCATTTATTTTTGAGTTTGAGTTATTTTTTCATTTATTAGTCTTTCCTCCCATCTTTCTTAATAGGTATCCAATATTCTAGCTAATTATTATTTCATATTATTGTAAGTTCTCTTAATACTATGTTTCTTATTGAACATTTAATAGGTATTCAAAATTCTAGTTAATTATTCTTTCATATTATTGTGAGCTCTCTTATTGAACATTTGCATTCTCTTGAGAGAACTTAATCCGTTGTATTATTTTGATTTCATATAATTGATAGAATAGTTTTATTTGAACTAGTTGTTTTAGTTTATTTATGAATCTAATATGGTATTAAAATATATTGTATTAGTCTAGATTATTTGATTTTCAATTTGAGAGATTTTGGGGGGTAATCTTTTTGTATACAAATTTCTTCAAAATTTAGTATGTTTTTCACTTGCATCTTTCAATAATCCAAAAATTAGAAAAAATTGAAAGAGAATTAATGTTTATGAAATTCACACTTGCATTATTCATATTCTAAACATTTATAACTTTTTAATCTTCTAAATAACTTTTATAACATCTTTTGATAATTTAGAAAGCTAAATTCCAACAACAGTTTTGATGACAACCCCAAACCATCAATATATAATTTTACACCCAACGAACCTACCATTTTTTATCATCCTATCATACTTAAAAAAATTGAAAAGATCAAAATTAACTTTCATTTTATTAAAATTAAAATTTGAAAAATTAGATTACAACAAAAGTTTTAATCAAAACTCCAAACAACCAACTACTTAAAGGAATCTACCAGTACATCTAGAAGGTGGTGAAAAGTGCAAAACATATTTCAACACTTTTCTTAAGGCGGCTGGAAAACAACTTTTTGGTGCCTTATCCAGAGCTGGTGGCGGCCCTAAGAGGTCAATTTCTACCATTACATCTAGAAGGTGGCGAGATTTGTAATGAATTTCAACACTTTTCTTGAGGCGGCTGGAAAACAACGTTTTTTCTGGCTTATCCAGAGCTTGAGTTGGTCCCAATTTAGATGAAGCTGTAGTGAGTGGTAGGCCATACAGCTCGTACAGTGGTAAAGCGGCATTTCCTCTGTCTGATATGAGATCATATTTCTGTTCGTGGTGCATTTTTGCGTGTGCCAAGATCACCTGGTACATTGCAAGGTTCGTGTTGTACTTCGGAGATTTCCTTTCAGAGGTACGTGGTCATTCCAGTGGCCGACAGACTATCTTCTCAACGGGTCTGTTCCTTCGCCTCAAAGTTTCATGGTCGCATTTGAAATTAGCAGTGGCAGTCCATTCCATTCAACGTACCCTTACCATTCATTACTGTCTCTAATGTATCCTTAGCCGACGGTCAATGCTATCATTGCATCCAATAGGTCTTTTAGATCGTTTGCTCTGGTGGACGTCATTTAAATTCATTCTTTCATTCATTCGATAAAGAAACATAGGATAATGTTTGAATAGATATCTAACAATGGGCTTCTAGGATAATGTTTGAATAGATATCTAACAATGGGCTTCTAGAATTCTTGTGACTGGTACGAAGGGTGAATACATTGTGGACTTCATTGACGTGGGTTATGGTTGTAACTGTACCTTCTAAGCTTGACCAAATGCCTTCGTTTAAAGGCAACAATGCATTAAGTATTCCACACTCCCTCGCTTGCATGGGGATTATCATAGGAAGGTAAGGGTTTGTTGGAAGCTTGGGGGCCATTTCTTTGCCTTGTAATATTCCACCCACCTCTTTCCTTCCTTGTCCTTTAGTATAGGTCTACCACTTAGCTTTCTTGATATGTAGCTTTCACATGTTTCTTTTTAAGTCTTTGTTTAATATTTAGGTTATTTCTATCTAAATATGGGCCTCTCCCCTCCTTTCTAAGCTTATCACATGGTGTGAAAAGTGTTTTTTAATGAGTCATGGGGATTAAGGAATTTTTATTGTGGGAATCATTTCCTCATTAATTATAAGTGTTAGAAAGTTCATTCCAATCTCCAAATCTTTATTAAAGTTGATTTTGTTCTACTGCAATAAGATTTGTTTCAAGTTTGTAATTGTATTGATATTAAGTGTCATGATTATTTTGTGTTTGAGGGGATTTTAAGGGATATTGTAAACATGATTTGTTATAGAGTTTCAATTTTGAAGGGTTTCATCATGGATCTCAAGATTTATATTATTATGTTATCAAGTTAATTTTAAAGAACTATTTATCTTAGAAAATGAGATAGGGAAAACAAAGACAAAAATGAAGTGAAATGAATCTTATACCTTATTCTCCATCATACCTATGTTTGAGTTAGAAGACTAGAATGTGCACCCAATAAGCTTGAGAAACCTTCAATAGCCTCCAAGGATTGTCTTGTTGTTTTCTTTGTTTTGATGTGTTGATGGTAGAATGTGGATGCTTCTCAAACCTATAGCATAACTTTGTAATGGAGAGGGTTCTACTTGCAAATTTCTTGGATAGGAGATGGATGTTTGAGATTTAAGTTAAAGATCAATGGTGGAGGATTTTTGATATCTTATGGTTGATGAGGGATTGCCAAGTGTCATCTTTAGATTGGTCAAATTGAGAGAGGGGATGATTGAATAAATATTAAGGGCTAGGATTTTTTTGACTAAATACAATGGTGGAGGATGAGTCCTCTCACACATGTGTGTGAAGATGTATGTAGATGAGGGATGGATGATAGTTCTCCTCTTAGGCATGTGTGAGGAAACATTTGAAAGAGAATTTTAGAAAATTTTATTCTCACATTGCATGATGACACCTCAAGCAAAGAGATTTTTAGATAATTTTCCTCTCACATGTGTGTGAGGACACCTTAGAAAGAGAATTGTGGACAATTTTCATCTCATGTGTGAGGTAACCTTCACAATAAAAAAGGTGATGTCTCCTCTCACGTGTGAGAGATACAAGGGGAAGGATATGATACATGTGACTTCTCATACATGTGTAAGAGTCACATGGGCTAAATGGAGGGTGGGGATTTTCTTAATCAAATGGATGGTCAAGTTTTTTTTGTAACTTTTTTGGATAATTGGGATTAGAGTTGTGATTTATTAAATTAAACATATTTAGTCATGTGCAAGGGATTAGATTAGTTAACTAATTGATTTTAACTATATAATTGGATTTGAGGTAGAAAGGGTGAATTAAATAAATGATTTTTATTTATTTAATTATTGCAGGATCATACAATAAAGTTGAATTTAAAAAATAAATGTAAATTTATTTAATTAAAGGTGAATGATAGGATATCAAGTGAATTAAGTAAACAAATGATTTATTTATTTAATGCTTGGATAACGTAATATTTGGTGTTGTTAGGTGTGGACAACTTTAGGTTTCTATATTTTTCCTCTCTTTAAGATAGTGTTGCAACTAGATGAAGCAATTTTATTTCAAAGAACAATAAAACATGTTGGATATAAAGGGATGAGACTACTAGCATGGTTCCCTAGTCATTGGAAGGTTAAGAGTGATGATGAATAGGGAAGTTAGTATGTCCCCTCAAGAGGATAAGCATGTTCAAAGAGCCTGGGTGTGATCTTGAAATTGATGAAGGGATAAGGGGATAAAGAATAGAAAATATAAGGATGAGGATTAACTTACAATGAGAATAATGGAGGAATAAAGTCAATCAAGGTTTGTAGCAAGGCTAGGGGTAGAATTGATGGATTTGATTGGATGTTGTGATAGATTGTATAGTTGGATTATATGGATTAGGATTTCTTATAGTTGGATGGAATGTTATGGGAATCTTTAGATTGCTTGTACAATTGGCATTAGTTTGAAGGCTTATTTAGGGTGGGTGAATGGAACTAAAGTGTATTTAAGGAGGATATAAAAATTTTAAGGATAAGGGGATGGGATTGGAATTCATTAAGGGAGATTATAGGGGGTTGTTTAGGATGGGAGGGTTAGGATTAGAGGTCATTGAGGGTGATTGGGAGATATTTTAGGAAGATCAAAATGTCATTAAGGATAAGTGGGTAGAACTGAAGGTCGTTTGGGGAGATTAGAAGGTTTTCTAGGCTAGGGGATGGGATTGAAAGGTCATGTAAACAATGATTCTAGATTACCCAAAGTTGCCTCTAACTCTTCTAGGTTTTTCACCTAAAAGGAGAGGAATTGGGGCCAAAATGCAAATGTCTACACTCAAGATTAATGTAAAGAAGGTGAAATGTTCCTAAATATGATGTACTAATGCAATAAAATGAAAGAAAGATGATTTATTGATGTTAAACCTAAGAAATGCAAAGTGCTGGAAAACACACTGTGATATGCAAAAACACCTAAACATGCAAGTAAATGATAAAATAATTGAACAAAACTGGAGAGGTGCACTTAGAATCTAAAATCTGATGTAAAGATGTTCTAGAATCCTACAGAGTTGAATGGAAATGTTGACTGGGACACTTATGTCAAGCTAGGCGATAATCCAGTTTCAGGGAAAATCTATCGGAGCAAGAATCAGCCAAATGGGTATCCAAAAATGCAGAAACTACTTTTCAGGCTTGGTAGTGGGACTAATTCTCCACAGATGGTGACTTAGTCCACCTATAGATTTTAGGAATTTCGGGACAAGATCCTGTAGCTTTAGGTCTGCACTTGCTTTTCTAACAAGTGTCTAATCTTGATTATGTAGAAAGTGAGCTAAAAAGAGTCTCTAAGCCTCAACTAGGGTTATGTTGAATTTTATGAATTTTTGACCACTTTTTTACACCAAAATCTTTGATAAATATGCATGAAAATTCTGTAAACACACATGCAAAGAGGGGGGAAATGGTTAAGGGTTAGAGTATAGGGGTTTGCCTTGGTCAAACCCCACTTTGTAATCAAACCCTAGATAATGAAGTGAAATAAGAAGAGAATGATAAATAGACAACATGCAATGTCATAAACTTACCAAACCCTTGATGTTGAAATCTAAAGATATGCAATGAAGTGCTCCAATGGATGACTTGATTATGCTTAGAGTGCATGAATGCTTGATAATTGTTTGAATGATTGGATGAATGAATGATTGAATGAATTAGGTGATAGGAGATGTAAAATGAGGAGAAAACCCCTTATTTATACTTGATTTTCCTAATTTTCTCAAAAATAACACATTGCAGGCTGACCTCAAGGGTAAGAGAATAAAACCCCGCCAAGAAATTAAAATTATTTTGATTTTTGTGCCTAGTGGGACTAAGTTGTCATAGGTTGCGAATTGGTCCCATTAGGGCAATTTCATTGGGTTTAGGAGTTTAAAGTGCATCAAATGATGTCTAACAGGAATATCCTCAAAAATACACTTAAGAATGGTTGGAAAGTGCATTAAGGGGACATTTAAACAAAAGAAAGGGTTGAATAAGTGATGACAAGTCTAGAAAAGTGTGAGAGTTTGTTGCAAAACTTTAAAATAAGACTTGGTAAGTAATAAAAATGGGTTATTTAAGTGAATTATAATGAAAGGGTCCTAGAAAATTGTGAAAGTGGGTAACAACACTTCACAACACCTTTACAAGACATCTTAGAGGTCTTAATGATTCACAAGGGTCGAAGAACTAATGTGAATTTGTTGACCACATTACAACATTAAATCTAGGAAAAATCAAGCCAATGTCCACTAGGAGGGCTAAACATGAGAAAAAGGAGAAGGGTTACTTTTTTCATGTCCACAGTTAGCCCCCACTTTAGTGAGAGGATGAACCTACTTCAAAATCACACTAAAGTAGCCAATCATGCAACCAAGAGGGGTTTGAATGCATTAATTCTTGGTAAGATGAGATAACAATAATCAAGAGGGATGATCAAGCCCCCAGGATCATGATCCCATGGAAAATAAAACATAAACGCAAAGGAACACACATGATGATGAGAAAGATTGAAAGAAAGCTTCAATCATTTTTCCAACCCATTGTGGATTAGATCTAGGCTGTTTGTTTGAAATAAGAAATGAGTACTCACTCTGGGGCAATGGAACTCATGTATATCTTGCAGGTGAGAAAGCCCAAGTATACTCACTCTAGGGCCACAGAACTTTTGGTTTTCCAGAAGCTTTGAAATCCACAACATACTCACTCTGAGGCCACGAAACTTCTAGTTGTCTACGGTGTGAGAAGGCCCAAAAGGTGAAAAACATACACTCAGTTGGTATGCACTCACACAAGCAAGTGGTTATGGGGAAAAGTCATGCCTCGAAATTGGCTTTCCCGCTCAACCATATCAAAGTTATACCTCCTGATAACTTTAATAAGGCGCCGCAAAGGACAATGTCATTTCATGCTTCATAACACAAGAAAAGCTTTGTATGCTTAGAAATCATGAGCAAATGCAATGGCACCACAAGAATGCAAGATATGTTATGCAAGGTGGCCATGTAAATGTGAAATGCAACATGCAAAAGAATATTCAAATGACTCTTTCCTAGTTTATGCGAGGTCTTTAACTTAGGGAAAATTGTGTCTAATGTCTCCAAGAGAGGACCATTCAAAGGATAAAAAATTCTCAACTTTAGGATGCAGCGCGTTACATCAGGCCACCAAGAGGAATGTAATATGCTAAGATAGATCACACTCATGAAATACATCGCACCCAATGTCATCCACAAAGTGACAAACGCATCGTATAAAGTAACAAGGCTGCACTAAGAACTAAGAAAAAGGAAAAATGAAAATGAATTATGCCAATGTATGCCCCCACTTTAAAGGAATTGCTACACACCATTCTATGAGCAATTACTTTAAAGTAGCAAATGAAAAATGAAAAAAGAAACAAGACATGAGAGCCAACTTGGAAAGCCTCTATCCCAAGTCATATGTTTTCGAGTAAGGCTACATCATGTGCAAAGGAAAAGGAACAAAAGAAAGAGGGGTTTCCCAAAAAAAGGAACACACTAAACATATAAGGGATCTATGGATTTGGGGTCAGTATGTTAATTGTTGCAATGTTTTTATTAAAGAGCTTGGAACTGTCATCATTCCCCAAAGACAAAAAGAGAGTGAAAACAAAAGGAAAATAAGATCTGTTTTGGGTCAACATGGAAGAGACATTGCGGTCTCAATGCTTTGCATCATCCCCAAAAGGAAAAACAAAAAAAAAAATCGAAAAAGAAAGTAAAAGGACCAATTGGGTCAACATGGAAGAGACATAGGTCATCTCTACACTTTGCATCATCCCCAAAAATAAAATCACAAAAAAAAAGCAAAAAAGAAAGTAAAAGGACCGATTGGGTCAACATGAAAGAGACATAGGTCATCTCTACACTTTGCATCATCCCCAAAAGGAAAACACAAAACAAAGAGAGAAAGGCAAAAAATAATGTACGAAATATAGAAGAATGAAGGTACAAATAGAAGAATGTGACAAAGAGAGGGGGAAAATCAAATGTCACATTATGGGGGAACACAATACGCACATATAAAAGAAAAGAAAAAGAAAATACTACTAATGAAAAGGTAAGTCAACCATCAAGTGAGTCACTTACCTCCCAATCTCAATTGGTATAAGCAAAAGGTAAATAATGTAGCTAAGGGACAAGAACTAATGCATTACTAGGACAAGGCTAGCAACTTCTTTCCCCCACTTAGTGTAAGGAAAGAATGAGCCGAGATAGGTGATGGGAAAGGGTCATGTAATAGTGATAATATAATATTCTACAACTATTACATGACGAGGGGATTTGGGTAAATTCTTAAGGATCTGTTGGATAGAAATTATTGCCATCAAAGTGATACTTTCTCAGTATTTCCTTCAATTTGTGACACTCATTGCTTCAATATCCTAGAACATGATGATATGCACAAGGGTGATCCCACAATAGTGGTTTACAATTTTTGGCCAAACTAGACATTGGAATTATTATTTTTAACTAAATCTTCACATTCAGGCACCTATAGCGGCTAAACTCTGAGAAATTTGAAGATGATGCAAACTAGAGTCTCGTCACATTTTGTTTGTAGATTCTAAAAATATTTTTTTCAAAATTTTGGGAATCAAATTGCACTTCTTTTTCCATCTCCCATGAAAATTGGTTTTTTTCAGAAAACAACATTTTTAAAAAGTGACACAAATAGTATAACACATAACTTTTTTTCCATGAAGGATAAAATTCTAATTCTTTCGAATTTAGTTTTTTAACTCCAATATCTAGTGCTTCCACTTCGTTAGATAGTTTTTATTGAATATTTTTTCTTTAATCAAGTTTCGAAGTCAAACCAATTAAAATTTAGACATAGCACGACTGTATAATGCATAGATTTTTTTGTATATATCAAAATTCAATTTTATATTTTTTGGATCAAGGTCTTCAATATCTAGTGCACTCATATTTTTAATTTTTTTTTGATAATATGCTATTTTTCCACATGTGTAGAACAAACACCTATGTTTAATAAAACTAAAAAAACAAATACATAAAACCAAAACATATTAAAATTATATTTGTTGGTGAGCTTGTTTCGAGGACTACCTGATTCCAGTTGGGTTTGTGAAGATTCCTCCATTTTCATCCTCAACTCGAGCTCTGAAGTGCCAAAATTTAGGTTTTTTTTTTGTGTCTCAGGGGGGGATGAGGGATAAGGGGGTTCGTACAAACCCCTAGGGGTTTGAACGGGTTTCTCGAACCTGGGTTTTCTCAAACCCTGGTTCGACCAAACCCCTTTAAAGGGGTTCACTTGAGCCCCTTTCCAATGCATTTTTTTGTGGCCAAATTCATAGGGGTTCACTCAAACCCTGGTTCGTACGAACCCCCAAAATCACATTTTTTTCCTTGGGGTCATTTTTTTTGAGTTTTCCTTCCTGACTTGAATTGTAAACCACTATTGTGGCTTCACCCACAATGTGGAACATTAGAATCTTTAGGATAGATTACCAACCTATTCATAGGTGGTTTAATAGAATGAGCTCTTTTTTCAAAAGGATTTGCAATTTCCTTTCACATTCAGGTGGGGGATGGAGAGGAAATTTTAGTTTTTTCAACTTGTAAGGTCGCTTGCATTTACTAGATTCACCCTTTCCATGGATTGGAGGAAGAGGACCCATGGGGATCCTATCATCCTTGTCATTGGTATCATGTAAGGATTGTTCATGAGGAAGGAGGACATTCAAATTAGGGGGGAGGGGGGAATCAAAGATCATCATGCCATCATCACAAAGTCTTCAATATTCTATAGGAGGCTTGTTGTCATGAGGAGGGTCTTAATAGCCTAACCCTATTGTTTTCTCATTTGTTGGTCTTTATTCTAAAATTTTATGAATGCCATGTTCAGTTGTTGTGTCACATCCTTGTTTTCTTAAGATGATAAAACTGTTTCCATAAGTTTCTTCAATGTTGGTTGGTGTGTTGGTAACTTTGTTATCATAGAATGGTTGAGGAGTTGCTTGGTTAGAGGAACTAGGTCCACCTATTGGAGGGAACTTAGTTCCTTCATTTGTTTCAGGATGTAAGTATCCAAATGTATCGAGAGGTGAGACGGTAGGAAGATCTTGTTGTTTAATGGATGGATAAAAGGATGCATTGGCTTCAAAGTTGTCAAGGAATTCATTTAATAACTTATTCATGTTATCATCATCTTCTCCAATGATGTCAACAACATGAGGACATTCATGAGGAATTGAAGGAGCGTGAAGAAGCTCAAGGTCATTAGGATCAATTCCAAAGGCATAATTTGACATGTCGACTAAAGATATTAGTGACATCCAAAACTTATTAAAGCAAAAAGCCATGATGAAAGCAAACTAAATGTAATAAACAACAAATATGGAAAGTATGATAGAAGACAAGAACCAAAAATAGAAATGCAGAATATGAATAGAAAATTGCAGAAATTACAGTGTAAAATGTGCATGACTAAGTCGCCTAGTGTGGTGAATTAGTCCTAGTGATGATTTTTTGCGGTTTTTCCAAAAAATTGAATGCAATTTTATGTCTTTCAAATGCACAAATGTAGCTATAGTATGAAAACCCAGAATTTTTGATGTTTTTAATGAAATGTGATGCAAAAATGCAAGCTATGTGAGCTTTTCACTAATGCAATTATTAAAACCTTGGGATACAATTTAAACAATGTAATATCTAATGCAATGATAATGTAAATGAAACCTAGGAGGCTCTTGAAATTAGAAAGAATCTTCAAAATTTGGGTTCACCAAAATGTAAACAATGATTTTGGATTACCCAAGGTTACCTCTAACTCTTAAGTTTTTCACCTAAAAGGAGAGGAATTGGGGCCAAAATGCAAATTTCTACACTCAAGATTAATGTAAAGGAGGTGCAATGTGCCTAAATATGATATACTAATCAATAAAATGAAAGAAAGATGGTTTATTGATGTTAAACCTAAGAAATGCAAAGTGTTGGAAAACACACTATGATATGAAAAAACACCTAAAAATGCAAGTAAATGATAAAATAACTTAATAGAACTGGAGAGGTGCACCTGGAATCTAAAATATAATGTGGAGATGTTCTAGAATCCTACAGAATTTTCTAGAAATGTTTACTGGGACAATTACGCCAAGTTGGGTGACTTAGTCTAGTTTCGGGGAAAATATATTGGAACAACAATCTACCAAATGGGCATCCAAAAATGCAGAAACCACTTTTCAGGCCTGGTAATGGGACTAAATTTCCATATATGGAAACTTAGTCTACCTGTATATTTTAGTAATTTTGGGACAAGTTCCTATAGCTTCAAATCTACACTTGCTTTTCTGACAGGTGTCCAATCTTGATTCTGCAAAAAATGGGTTAAAAAGAGTCTTCAAGCCTCAACTAGGGTTAAATGTTGAATTTGATGGATTGTTGACCACTTTTTGATACCAAACTCTTTGATAAATCTGCATACAAATTCTGTAAACACACATGCAAAGAGGGGAAAAATGGTTAAGGGTTAGAGTATAGGGGTTTGCCTCGGTCAAACCCCACTTTGGTAATAAAAACCTAGATAATCAAATGAAATAAGAAGAGAATGATAAATAGAAATCATGCAATGTCATAGACTTACCAAACCCTTGATTATGCTTAGAGTGCTTGAATGCTTGAATGCTTGCTAATTGTTTGAATGATTGGATGAATGAATGATTGAATGAATTAGGTAAATGAGGAGAAAAACCCTTATTTATACAAGTTGATTTTCCTAATTTTCCTAAAAATAACACATCACAGGCTAACCTCAAGGGTAAGAAAATAAAATTCTGCCAAGAAATTAAAATTATTTTAATTTTTATGCCTAGTGGGACTTGTGGATGTGAAAATCTGCATTTTGGTTAAAATCCTACCACACAAAGCATGATTAGCATTTTAAAACAAAGCCAATAATCAACATCCCTATGAAATGAATCAACATGCTTCATGATGCAATCAAAACAACAAAGGATTAGATAAATTAGTTGAAAGCATACAATAAAACATGAAGTAAATCATCTCATATTGGATTGGTGCTTCTATGGAAAGAAGCCCTTTCCCAATCCTTGCTAAGATAAGCTAAATGATTAAATGACAATGATGATGATGGAGTAAGATGGGAAAATTCAGCTCTCAAATGAGGAGAGTGACTTTACATAGGATTTGTGGATAGATTTGATGAAGAATCAGCCCTCTATTTAAAGATTTTCAAATTGGAAGAGAGCTCAAAATAGAGCAATGTGGGATAATGATTTGGCCAATGAGATGAGGCCACTTGTCAACTTGTCATAGGTTGAGGAATGTGCAAATTTTGGCCAATGTGCCCAAGAGAGCGAGATTCAAATTTGAATTTGAGAGATAAATGTTGAGTTTGACTTTGGCAAGGGACATGTAAGACCTATTAAATGCCTTGTTGGATGTACATTTCAACTTGCTTTTGAATTCAAATTTGAGGGAATATTCCTCAAAGATGTCAAGTTGATGGAAAATGCTGATTTTATAAATGAATTAAAATGATTTATTGGTGCAAGTGGGAAAAGCTAGAGGATGTGATGGGTGGTTAGTTTAGGTTAATCAGGATTAGCTTAGCTTAATGATGATTAGATGCTTTGACCCATTTGAGTTGAATATTTTGATTTATTTAAATCAAAAAGGGATGAAAGGTGATTTCAGACTTAATTAAATAAAGGATTGATTTATTTAATCAAGGAGGGTGATGTTAGGATCAAGTTGACTTATTTAATTTAAACTGATGACTTTAGGAGATTGATAAATAAACTTGATTTATTTTCCGAATGGATGAATATGACCTAATCGAATGCATTATTCCAATTTCACGTGTCTACATTTTTTCCCTCTTTGAGGCAATGTACTTGTTGTGTTGGTTCAAAGAATAATCTTACCGTGATCAAATTTTTAAAAAAATTCTAATTTTTCGAATGCCCCAGCAGAAAGTACACTGGTACATTAACCCCTCCAGAGATCGAGCAAAAATATTTGATTTGAGGGTTGATCTCGTGATAAAGAGGTTCAAGATACACATATGGATGGTTAAGATGATGATGCAAATGAGATGGTTTTAAGATGCTTAGAATAGAAAATCTATATTATCTTAAACAACTTAAATGCTGATATGATGTGAGATGGATGAAATGGATGATATGATATGCTGTGATTATGTAAATGTATGATTTTATGAGATGCTTAGACTAACAGATCTATATTATGATGATGATTATGTATGTGAAATGATCGGTGTTTCCTATTATGATATGACTGATATGTGGCATGCTGACAGTTTGTGGATGCAGGATGGATGCAGGATGGATGATGATTAACTATTCATGACGCGATGTTTGTGCGGAAAAGAAGAAATTAGATGATGACAAGAGGTTACAACAAGCCAACTTTATGAAAGATGATGATGAGAAATGATGATGATAGATGGATGATTTTCTTATCAAGGATTGGGATTTTAAAAGGGCTACTTACCTTATTATTATGCCTTGCATAACCACCCCATTTTGTTCTAGAACAAAATAGGTCCCCCCTTTTGTCTGTTGTCTTCTTTCCTTTTTTGGTTGTTTGTTTTGGTCTTTGGAATTCTTTTGTTTTTCTCCTAATTTTGACTTTTGATCTATCTAATTTAATTTTGGTTCTATCTTAGCTTGAGTTGGTTTTCTTCTTGCTAAAAATTTAACGAAATAACCATAAGCAACATGATACTTTATTATATTATACTTTATATCCATTGAGGACTAATGGAAGCTTTTGTTTTGCAGGATCAAAACACACACATGATGATATTTCTTTGGGGAGCTCAGTTGGAAAGCATTCCTTAATCCAGTTGGTCATGAAAAATTAGCTAAGGCAAAAGTCAACAAGACTTTCCCAACCTCTTGCCAACTGGTGACTTGGCTCTGTCTACTAAGGATCCAAAGGAGGTGTTAGAACTACATAATTTTGATGATATTACATATTGTCCATACTTACAAAGTTTCTAGAAAAGTCCCACCATGAGCATATTTTCCCCATATCTAGCCTTGTTGCACTATAGATTCCATCAAGTCTCTATACTCCACATAACAGTTCATATCGCCATGAGATCATCAAAGTCTCCCTGACTTATAATGCATTTTGCTATGTGTCTCTGTTACCTGTTGGCAAGACCTCAGGGATGTCACAGTGATAGGAGTTCACATGCAGTTGCCTATCGGAAACACATCAATCATCGTCCCGGCGACTAGGAGTTTCCCATCCGCATGAGGGGTTTCCTTCAAAGAAAGGTCTTGGCGAGATCTTCATGTCTCACCGACAGGCGACAGAGAGAATATATATTGGAAAGAGATTTTGACTTCAGGGTGAAGTCTTAGCGACTTCTTTATGTCCTACCGACTACCAAGGGCCGGGCTAAGACTTCGGCAAGAGTTATGTCTTTGGTGGAGGGTCTCCTCAAGTGTCTTATGTCTCACCAACCGCCGATAAAAGGCGTGCCCTTCGGCGAAATACTTTCCTTTGGAGGGAGGTCTCGGTGAATACATTTGGTCACGTCGACAAGGCACAAAGGGGGGCATATCGGTATGACCACAAGGAAGGTCTCGGCGATAACAGAGTTCGGAAAAGGAAGCCTCAGACGGTGTAAAGTCTCACCGACCAAAGGAAGTCTCAGCAACACGAAGGAAGTTTGCAGGGAGACAAGTGAGCTTGGCAAGATGTCTCACTGATGGGGTGAACTCTTGCTGAAGTAAGGCGGTAGTGGTGAAATAGGAGGGCTCGGTGAGAAGAAAGGGGTTCAAGGTAAGGTCTCCCTGACCACCAAATGTCTTACCAACAGGATTTGTTTTGGTGAGAAGAAACATGTGCGCCGAGAGGTATAGCCTTCAGTGAAAGGTCTTGCCGAAGGGGAAAGATTTCACTGAAACAAAAGAGCTCAGAGAGAACAAGAATAAATTGGTGATACTCTAAGCGAATGAAGTTCCTTCACTATGATGTCTTACCAATGTGGGAAAGTCTTGCCAATCAAACTAGCCCTCCTTGAATTCAAAAAATTTCTTGGTGACACAACATACTATCGACATAATCTCTTGCTGATTCAACAGGGTCTAGCCGAAATGAAACAAAGTCACCGGAGGATCTAGGGCTCGGTGTAATCTCTCACCGACTCGTGATGGTCACGCCGAAGTTAAAGGATAGAGCTCATGGAAATAGAAGGGACTCGAGGAGACTCTGAACGAATGGAATGGGTTCGGTAAGATGTCTTGCCAACTCGATGATGTCTCGGTGACATGGAGAGGATATCGCTGTAAGTCTGCCCAAAAGAAATGTAGCTCAGAAAAAGGGTCATGCCTTCGCCATAAGGTCTTGGCGAAGAAAGGAAGTCATACCGAAAGGAAATAGGCTCGGGGAGAGTAAAGAGGTTCACTATAAGATCTCCCCCAAAACCATGAGGTCTCCCCGACATAAAGAAATGTGCTCATCGAGAGAAGAAGAACTTCGCCATGTGGTCTCAGCAAAAGGATGTGGTCTTGCCAATAGGTTTTTGCGAGCTTGATATGACTTCTACAACTCATTGAAAGGTTTCATCGACTGGTCCGCGCTATGTCGATAATTGTTATGAGCCAAAATTGCATCAGGGAGACATGATATGTGTCTCACTGACAGGTGATTTAAGGTAGACCGCTCTTGACTGCCCCAAAATCTGGCATGGCATGTGATCGTCCAATCAAAGGGAGCTAAGGTTGGCCATTGACTGATTGACTACCACCCTGAAGGAGACATGCAGAATGTAAACCAGATGGACTCCTTTTGAGAATAAATGACGATGGACCAGCTCAGGTGATAATGCGAAGGTCTAAAGAGGCCCAATGGTGCTTCCATAGGACGGTCAGCATACAGAGAAGTCCAGAACAGAAAGGAAGCCAAAGGGAAGAAGAAACTATGACTCATAGGGACAACTGTAGTGACTACTAGCAAAGAGGTAGATCAGTATTGATGGAGATATTCTGAGCATTCAAGGCAACTCCAACAGAGTTTTAAGGTGGACATGAAGACAAAAGAGTTAATGTTGCAGCTGTCAAAAACATCTTAAATGGCTTCTCCTGAGGATAGAAATCCTTCATCAACATGGACAACAGGGCTTCACATTGAATGGAGCTTTGACCCTCAAAAATATCTGAGAGCCAACTCTTCTGAAGCAGATATTTTGTAAGACCCTAAAATAGTAGATGGAACTTTCTTTTGGGTACATTCTATATATATGCCATTCTGGCCTCTTTGTAAAGGTTAGAACTTTTAAGAGAACTTCTTAGTCAGTTAACAGAAGGAGATAGAGTTGCATCTTGATTCTTAGTAATGAGAGCTTCTTTCGGCTTCTGATCTAGTAGTAAAGTTCAGTATTAGCTGTAATGTATTTTTCAAGTTCTCTTAGTGTAGTTGGAAACAATCTGGAATCGCAGATTCTCTATACACTGGTGATTGTGCCAGCCTTGTAAATATTGCTTATTTGTTTCACTAACAGTAGAAGCAATCAAAGTTTAATCTACTTCATATTGTGTTCCTGAATGATATTTGTCTTAAGTTGATCATTTGATTTATGGAGTCTTCAAGGAGTGAAATGTTATTTTGTGTTTTATTTAAATGGTAACTTAGAATCTGTTATTTGAATTAGCACTGTGAATGAAAGAGGTTGTGTGTCAATCACAAGTTTACTTTATTCTGCAATTTTAGTTAACAAATTCCTTGAAGCTAACAAATCTGGTTAAAATTGGATGAATTATTGTTCTTGTTCTATCCTAAGCCCTGACCTATCTTTTGTTGTTTCTTAAAAAACCCTAGTTAAATTAGGTTTTATTTCATGCTTGATCTTAGAACAATCTAGAAGCCCACCACCAGTAGGCCCCTTGAATATTACTGTCATATTGACCAACTAAGTAACATCAGCATAGTTGAGAACTAACTACATAGACCTTGGGGGCTAAGATATCCATGTGATCATCTTTCTCTTTCAGGAGAAACAGAGTAGCAATATTTTGTTTGCATGTTGCTATGCCAAAAGGACCATCAACACTTATGTTTGATAACACACGTAGGTACGATGCATCAAGGTATAAAGAACCAGGATGACGTTGCACCTAGTGAGATGGAATTTGACTTGACAAACAAATAGGAGTATTCTTGTTCACACTTGACATACGAAAACCTTGCTAGGACGTACCTAACAAAGCAAGTATTTGCCAAGTTATATTACAAGAACTTCCAACAAGCACAAGAGACAAAAGATAATGATTGTTTCCCCATTCCTTTCTCTCTAAATCGCTTTGATTAGACATCATCGAGAGGTCATTGGAATGAGCACAATAAGATAAATCAAAAGATAAGATTAAATACACAAATAAGACAATGTTCTTCATACCTTTAGCCAAAGGGATGTGTTTTGATAGGATAAGAATCCAAAGTGATATCCAAAATGATGCCCATTGTCGGAATGATATATCCTAGGACACGCATTGAATAGGATGATGATGGGTTGATAAGTTGATTGATAGGCTATTGATATAAAGTTGATTGACATGTTTGAAAATGATCAAGAGTTTCATTTTTTGTTTAAAGGTTTGTTGTTTGCCTTTGATTTTATGACTGAAGCTTTCTTTTTCGGATTGTTGTGATTGTTTTTGTTTGTGTTGTCAAAGGATGAAGGTGACGATTAGTTTATTATGGATGATTGATTATCACAAGTGAAAGCAAGATGGGGATGGATGGATTTTTTCAAATATTTGGATGTTTTTGAAATTTTTGAGGCTTTTTTTGGGTTTTTTGGATTTTTCAAATGTTTTTATTTTTTATTTTTTTGAATTTTCTGAGGTTTTGAGATTTTATGAATGTTTTGGATTTTGTTTTTGAATGTTTTTGGATTTTGTGTATGATTTTGGCGATTTGGATATGGATGTGTGTGACGATATCGATCACATTTGGGATTTTGTTGAAGAGAAAGCTAATTGACTGATCAAATCGATGGATTGATGATGATAACATTGTTGAGGATACACAACAATGCAAGGATTTGATTGATTAGGATTGATGACGATAACATTGTTGAGGATGCACAACAATTAATTGATTAGATTGATGAAGATAACATTGTTGAGGATGCACAAAATGCAATGATTGATTGATTAGGATTGATGATGAAAACATTGTTGAGGATGCACAACAATGCAAGGATTGATTGATTAAGATTGATGATGATAACATTGTTGAGGATGCACAACAATGTAAGGATAGTGTTAAGCAACACAAGGATATGTTGAGAGATGATTTTTTGATTGGATTTGATTGATGATGATTGATTGAAGCTTCATTTGGAACAAAATTTGTTCGAATGATTTGATGTGATTTTTGAAGTGTAACTTAGATGAAACTGATAGTGATTACTTGGCTTGATGTTCGATTGAAGATAAAACCTGATAAGGAACATTTTCTTGTCAAAATATGCCATGGGCTAGTGATTTGGATTTTGGCTCACAAATGCTTTGACCAATTTGATTTTATGTTTTCCATTGTTTGGATCACCACATAAGTTGGAGGATATAGATCAAGATTTTATTCCCAAAGCAAGATGTAAATATCTGCCCCTAGTGTCTAGCAATGTACAAAATGCGATGGATGGATCCTTGGATAAGTGTATGGATGGATAGATATGGAAAGCATGCAAAGGATGGCAAGGATTATCTTGTGATAAGACAAGGTGTTTGGATAAATATTGCTCATTTGGATAATGCTTCATGGCTCAGATAACACTGGGTAGGATAGGATCAATGAAAATGACCCAAGTCAACATGTTTACCATAAGCAAGCATAAAATGTGCCCCAAAATTTCATCAAGATCAAGATAACTTGGATGATGGATTCAGATGGATGAAAATGGATTGGATAAATGGTTCATGGATGAAATGGATTTATTATGGATAAGATGGATGGAATGCTAGATTTATTATGGATGGGATGAGATGCTTTTACCTGAAGTGGTGCACGTAGATGCTCGATTCTACACATGACGCCTATTTGCCAGGTTTTCATCATGGTGCCTGTCCAAAGCACCACCCATGCGGTTTTCACTAGAGGATGATTTTTTTCTTTACTATTTTCAATCCTTTTTCTAATTTTTTTATGGATTTTCATATTTTTTTATATTTTTTTTTATGAAAGATTTTAAGCTCATGTCGAACCATAAGGTGTTGTTGACGTAGATGCTTTTGTCATAATGTTCCATTGATATCCTGCTTGAAGAAGTTCTTTGCTAAGATACGCACTTTAATACAACTTTTAGATTCCTGATGTGCTTCATCAATACTGGAGTTAACTTTGTCTTTGTGTGCACATCGTGATAAAGTGCCTTCAAAATCCTTATGTTGAAGCCCGTCGTTGCCAATACATGGTCAATTTGAGATTGGATATCATGTGCAGATGTGATTTAGTGTGTTTAGGGATAAAAGATGGATTGGTTGATAGCTTGGAATCTTTGACTCTCAAACTTGGGAAGAGGAGCAATGATGGGTGGATACAAAAGTGTGCGTGGAAGTTAGGACCAACTGCTTGATACACTTTGTACGTCACTTGAAAAGCTTGCTTTTTCTTTTGTGGACATCTTTGATGGATACTTTTCCCTTTTTTATTTTTCCCCATAGTTTCTTTGACTAGTGGAGTTTGATAGGGATGATCTTTCTTTGTATTCTTTGGTATCCATTTGTATTTGATTTTCCATTATGCTTTCATCTTCTCTTGATTTGATAACATTCTTTGTACTTTGATTCAAATCTTTCTTTTGATGTTGGTCCCAATTTGTGGATGGGGTGATGGGTGGATGAAGATTCGTGATGTGACTGTTGTAGTATTGACACTCGTTTCATCATAAGGATTCTTCGTGCTCCACATTGATGCTTGCATTAGATAAAGTTTCAGTATAGTGGTAGTAGTACCTTCATGCTTTGATCTTTGTTCTGAGATGTCTTGTTTAGTAATGCTCTGATAAATGACCACTGTAGATGACATTATTTCAATTTGCCACTCTGCTAACTCTGGATTATACTATTCTATCTGGCTTGTTTCCTTGAGTGGATACTATTGGATATCTTTATTCATGATGTCCTTAGTATGAATTTGCAATATATCTGATAGTGATGTTGTCAAATCAATAACCTGATCTTTTGTGTAATAATGTCAGGAGTAAAAGAATCTTGTTCTGAATGAAGATCATCTATGTGTCCCTCCGCAGAAAGCATCTCATGGGTAGATGGAGGAGTATATGTTACATGGATATGATCATCTTGCATAGATAGGAGAGTTTCCATTAGATTATTGTAGTATCTTGAAGATACAAATTATTGATCTTGAATGATTCTGGAGTTGCTTTCATCATGCTTTGGATCAAGTTCTTGACATGAGTCAGTTTCAAAGGATGGACTGCTTACAAATGGTTCTTGGATATCTTCATTAGGCATGGAAAGTGGCTTAATATCTTATTGATCTTTGGATCATGTGTCGAGTTGAAGATTCCTTCAATATCGGCAATCATGAGGTCGAAGGATGTCAATATGTCTTGGAAAGGACCATTGCTAGACTTTGGTGAAAGACATTGATCATACTTTGGAATAAATTCTTGAGATATTCCCTCTAACTCATAAGGCAATGTAGAGACATTTTCAACATGATCATTGGTCGATGCCTCATTGGATGAGGCGAAAAAATTTTTATTGATGGATAGATCTTGATCATTGTTTTCAACAATTGCGGTGGAGGGATTTCTAATGTCTTCAACCATAGGGTCAAGTGATATTGGAATTTCTTTGATTGGATCATTGTTGGTTGGTGGAATTTGATCATGATTGAAAAGTGACTCTTGACATATGTTTATTTGATCATTGGATGAAGTAGAAACATCTCCAATGTTCTCTTGATGGATAGATCTTGATCAATGCTTTCAGCAATTGTGGTGGGAGATTGCCAATGCTATCATTGTCCCCAATAGTGATTATCTTTTGATCAATCGGGTCTTGGATGAGTTTTTGAGTTGAACACAATCTGATGTTTGTGTCCTTTATTCTATGATAATCACAAAGGTGCTTCTCATTATACCCTGGTGGTTTTATGTCTGGTTCTTGATAGTTCATGTAAACGGGGATTTTTATGAGATTTTCTTGTACTAACTGTTGTAGAACTGATTCGATTGGTCTCCCAAGTTGTGTGTAATTTCGCTTATTCCTTTGTGAGATTTGCACTTTAAATTGACATTGTGGTGATTGATTTTGGAGATGTGGTGATTGATCTTTGAGATGTGGCGATTGATCTTCGAGATGGGGTTGATCTTGATGTCCAACTCCTTGACATTGGAAATATTGTTCTTGATGTTGTTGTGGACACAACTCACTGCTTTGATGACATGGATTAACTAATGGATGGGTGTATTTATTTTGGAGTGAAGATATCTCCTGGCTCCATAATTCAATTAGTTTGGCATGTGAAGCAAGTTTCTCTAGCAAAATTTGATCTTGATTTGCATTTGATTCCCTTGATTTGGCTTTTGTTGAAGCAGATTTGGAATGTGCCCTTGTGGTGTTTGAATGGGATCATGGACAAACTGATCTTGGATAATGTTATGATTTGGGATGATATTTAAATTTGGCATTATGGGTTAAAGTTGAACTTTGTTGGGAACCTCATTTCCTTGATTTAGGTAACTTTGATTTTGCATGGTGTTACCTTGACTTGTTAACATCTTGTTTGGGCTTTGAACAATATTCATATGATTTGTGAACATATTTATTCCAAATTTTACCAAGTTTGGACTCAAAACATTCATGTTTGGTAAAGTTGTACTTAGTACATTCTTATTTGGCATGTAGGGATTTGGTGGGATGACGTTGTTCATCTGAAGGCTCATGCATTGATTGTTTGGTTGGTGGATTTGTAGGTTTGGACTTGAATTTAAATCTACCATTGGGAAAGGTGTCCCAAACTTTGATTTGGGCATACTCACATTTTTTGTACTATTAACATTTGTCAAAGGTAATGATCCCATGTATGGTTTGTATAGATGTGAGTGATGATAATCAATTGGCATTGTAAGGCTTTGATAACTTAGTTGACTTGGATTACTCATGATGTATGGATCAAGTTTATATTCCATGTTCCTCTTGTGTCTTGACCTTGTTATAAAAGTGACCTCTAAGGTGCTTAGGACCAATGATGAGATGGAGGATGAAAAGGGGTGAATGGTATGAGTGTTTGAACATTTAGGGACTTTGGATCAATGCTAGACTTAGGGTTTGATTTTGATTGGTTTGATTGGATAATGAACTTGTAAACCCTAAGATGTTGGATGTGATCTTAGGATGAACTTTTTCAAAGGATTTCTAATTCAATTAAATTTATGAGAAAGGATGCATTCCCATACACCTAACTAAACAAGGTGATTTTGATTTTGATGATTTACCCAAGTCTAGAATGATGTTTCTAAAGCCCTAAAGTTGTTTGTGGGATGAAGATGATAAATTTTTGGATGAATGAAGTGTTTGATTTTTTCCTAAATGATCCTAGGAAGGACTTGTTTATGAGACCAAGATAGTGAAGGAAATTCCTTTCTCTAAAAGTAATTCAAACCAAAAGACCAATGCTTGCTCTAAAAGATGATAAAAAGATAAACAAGCACATGTGTGGGTTCAATTTGAGTTAATCTTGGTTAATGACTTGATTTTACCACAAACACACTTCTTTCTTAGTTTTCAAACTAAATGTCTATGTCTTAATTCCTTTTCATTCCACAAGGTCTGTTAAATCAAGGTTTCAAGAGCATAGTTTCCTATTGTTGACTTTGGAATGAACAAATCGAGATATAGGTCTTAGTGTTTAGAATACTTCTAGGGATAAGAACCCCTAGGGACAAGTAGTAACATGAGGACTTTTCAAAGGTATTTTTTCCTCTCAAAGAGTTTGAAATTCTGATGATTCGTTGAATGTTGGTTTCAATGTTTTGGATACAAGCACTGTGTTTTCAAACTGACTCACAAGCAATATAACATCCTAGCTCAATTGGTACTTTTTATTGGTGGGCTTTCCTCATGCCCTTCGTATTAGAAGAGATGATTTTACATGCAACCAAGGAAAAAATATAAGGCTATGTTAAGAATGAAGCCTTAACTTCTATATTTCAACCAAGATAAAAAATGGCAAGTAACTTCTTGGAATCTAAGTTTCAATGCACCACTTCGATAAACTCGATGAATGAATTAATAGGCTACTACAAACAAGGGTTTTATTTCAGACTTTTCGTTCATGGAGATTGACCCATACGGTGAGAGTCCCCTTTCAGATCCATCTCATCGGAATCAACCGTGTGATATTGGGGTTTACTCCAATACCCACATTTATATCCTAGTTGGAAATAATCTTGGCTTTAGAGTGTTACCGATTGAGTCGGTCCCTTGGGTGAGTACTTTTTCCCAATGCAAGCCCTCTAAGATAGAAAAAAGTGAGTAAACATATTCATAGTTCAATCAACCTTTGTTTAGAAACAAAGGGAGAACACATGCAATAGGTTTACTCACACTCACAAAGTGTTTTGTTCAATTTTTAAACCCAAAATGAAGTGTGAAGGAAATATTTTATGCAACTTAATGTCATCAAAAAGAATTTTTTTTCTCAAGATCGCTGTGAAGCATGAGAGAAGTGCATACGCCTTTTTAGATGAGATTATTTTGCATAAAAGATTACAAAGCATAAAAGACGTGCATATTTGTTTTAAGTCTTTCAAAGCACTAATGACTTCGTTTTAAGCACAAAGGAAATGTGATAGTTTTCTTTGTTCAATTTTAGAACCCAAATTGAAGCTAACACTACTGAATTTGACACCATTTTTCGACGGCCGTTCATTGGTCATTCGACAACTCTTTGTCGGAAGAGCGACGCAATGGCAAAAATATTTCTGTCGCTATTTTTTTGTCGAAAGGCCGATGACGAATTAAATGTCAAAATAACGGTGAAGAACCTCGTCGCAGCATCGAAATACGCCGTGATTTTTCAGAATATCGATGAAACTTTCACTATCCAATCGGCTAAATTTAAGTTCATCGTCGGTTCGACGAAATGGGCAAGCATTAGCGTGGAAACATGGAAATTTCGTCAAAATAGTGATGAAATACAAAAGTAGTAGCGTCGAAAGAACACCAAAAGTTCGTCGAATATGCAACGAAATAGGCAAGTAGTAGCGTCAGAAGAACACTAGAAGTTCGTTGAACGTTCGACGAAATTGATGGAGAGTAGTGTGGTGGCAATGCTGAAATATCGTCGGAAGGACGAAGAAATGG
>VDFB02029112.1:0-69451 GCA_007258455.2 Sequoia sempervirens
AAAGACATCATCCTAGATGGGAAAACCAGGACTTCACAAAGAGGAGCAATTGCGTACCTCATAGTGGGGCTAAAGGGGATGAATCCAACCAAGGCAAAATGGATGGAGATTGGTAAAGTGAGGGAACTTTACCCTCACTTACTTTCTGAGTAACCAGCTTTCAAAGGTCCAAAAGCTCTCCAGTGGGAAGGACTGATCCGGAGGATCTTTGCCAAAAATTGAAGTTTCTCATTTTTCTTCAAAAATGGCATCATCAAAAAGTCATCAAAATTCTAACTTCAATGCAACTCAAACGGGGTCAAACAGAGCTATGGATTCCAAGATATGCTCAGTCAAACCTTGGTCAACCCAGGACCTATGTTAGAGAAAAAAAGGGTCAAAACTTGACATTGTTGGTCAAGACTAGCATTAATGCGAAGATCTCGTCACAAGCTTTCCAATGATGTTTGTTTCACAGAAAACAGAGTCTATTTGCACGAGATACAAGCAGTCAAAGTTTGTGGTTGACTAAGTACAATGATGACATCAAAATGATACAGTCAACGACATGGGCCAATCATCAGATGACACGTGGAGACCAATGGATGAATAAAAAAACCCACGTTGCACATCGTTGTGTGCCATGTGGCACCTTGGGACACATCACCAATCACCCAGTCAACACACGTCATCGCACAGTCAACACAGACATGTCAACGTCATCAACGAATCAGGTTTCACCACGTGGCACCTCCTCAGCATGCCATGTGGCCTCTCTCATCTCCTCCGACAGTTGCAATGTTTTCTAAAATGAAGTAGGGGGATTCGACCCCCTAACCTGGAGTGTAATAGCCAAACAACCCACCGTTGGCACATACAACACACGCCTATTATGTAGGGGGTGCCGCTTTGTTTTATTGTTTAGTTATAGCGGGTTGGTTAAATAAAACAGCAGCCAATGGTTTGAACCTATGACCACCAGTCCAACAAAACTTTAACCACCAACAAGCCATTTGATGACTTTTAATATATGTAGGGCATTGATCAGTTTTGTTAAAGAACCAAAAACCGAATGCCTTAATTTAAACAAATTCCCTCCAATTTTTAACAATCAAACTTTTTAATGCTTTTAAGGATTAAAATGTAACCTCCTAAAAACGATAATAGCCTGAGAAAAGATAAAATTAAAAGGGTATAAATTAATTATATGGGATTTAATATAGATTTTATGTGTATAAGGGGGTTATTTTGAAGATATTATGTAAAAATGGAGAGATAAGGTGGATTTTGTAAATCAATTGGTTATTAGCCCAATTGAGTAAATTTTTTGGATAAAAAGGGAGGGTTAGAGGCTTAGGAGGTCATTCAGGTTTATTCAAGTGTGGAGACTTTAGAGCAATTTTGGACAAATAATTTTTTGATCCTATACATTGGGAGAATGTCAGAATTCCTTCATGCTTGAAGGGAAGAGCTTGCAAACTGATGTAATGCCAATTTTTTGAAGATTTCAATTGGATTGGTCTACTCGTTGGAGAGGGGCCCGGAGACATAGTCGTTCTTACAAAGAACTTTGTTATCAATTTTTTTGCATTCTCTCTTTCTTGTCTCATTCTGAATTCTGATTTTGTTCATTTAATTATGTATTGTTGATTTCAATTTTGTAATTTGGAGTTTTGAAGTTGTAATTAATTTGCATTCATTAGGCAATCATCTTAGATCCTAAAACAGATCAATCTCACCAAGAAAAACATTCGCTAGCTGATCTTTCTCACCACATGTGCACCTACACACATCAAGGGGGAAAATGTTGGGTGGCTGTATAGGGGCCTGCCTCAGTCAGATCCCCATTTAGGTCTTTCCACCTCCACAGACAGTCAAGGAAACGAGATAAAGAAGAAATAAAGTAAAGAGAACACAAGCACTACAAAAAAATACTATGCTACTCAACCAAATGATAGAGGAGAGGAGAGGGAAGCTTACCACCCCCACCAAGAGCACTCAAGGCTACTTGGGGGAGAAATGAGAGGAACTCAAGCCTTTGCTGCAATGGTGTGGTCCCAAACGTGCTCTATCGAGTTGGAGTGAAGCTTTTGTTGCAATGGTGTGCTTGAAATTCTTGGAAGTGAGTGAAAATGGATGAAAAAGTGTGTGTTGAAGTGTGCAAGAATGAAGGCTTGATCTGTTGAAGAGTTGTGAAGAAGTTGGATTGAATGTTGAAGGATGAATTTGAAGAGAGAATGAAGAAAAATGGCCATATTCGGGTCAGTCGGTCAAAGGAGGCATTACAAATTCACTGCCAATGGGAAGAGTAATGCCTTTGTTGGCTCAGCCGCAACAATTTTCCAGGGACGTAAGCGCGTTACATGGACATCTACGCGTTGTGCGGATGTCTGCACGTTGCATGGGTGTCCTCAACAGAAACGCCTCCACCGACACACAAAACAGGCACTAAGTGGACTGCCATCAGTGGGCTTAAGTGGAATTAAGCCTCCGACTTTGGTTTTCTAAGGTGGATAAAGGAAAAAAGGGGAATTGTACCTAGGGTGAAATTCACTCTTATACAGTTTTGAAATTTTATTGATTACTTTTCAATGACTGAGTTTCAAAATTGAGGAAATGAGCATGATCTATATTGGGGGGACTTTACTTTATCGGGGGGACTTCAAGATAACTCCAGTCGATTTTCATTTCTCCCATCGATGGAAACTTCAAACTAATTCTCCCTTTTTGGGGCATTCGAGGGACTTAACTCTATCTCCCATCTAAGCTTCTCCCATTGATGAAGTCCCTCAATGTTTTTTGTTCCATTAGAGGGACCACAATTTTTTTCCTACCGATGTCCACCTCTCTCACCAATAATTTTGAGTGTTGTTGGGCTATCGGTGGGACTTTGACATGACTCCCAGTGACACACAAGAGTCCTCTCAATGATTGCTTCAAAACTACTTGCAATTACAACATATGGTAAGTATTCTCCTGATCATCATGCTTCGATGGATGTCTGTGTGTGATATTTGTCTCAATAAAAATACATACATAGTTGGTGCTATGCTTCAGTGGCTCAAAAAATTTCTCACAGAAAGGTAAGGACATTCTTTATCATTTGCAAACAACTGAGAGCATTAAAGGGTGTCATATATGCCATCTCATGGAATACGATGATTGTGGGATATGCACAAAATGGATTTGTTGAAAAGGCTTTAGAAACTTTCAATCAAATGCAATTAGCAGGTGTGAAGCTTTAGTGGCTCAAAAAATTTCTCACAGAAAGGCAAGGACATTCTTTATCATTTGCAAACATCTAGGAGCATTGAAGGGTGTCAGAGATGCCATCTCATGGAATACGATGATTGCGAGATATGCACAAAATGGATTTGTTGAAAAGGCTTTAGAAACTTTCAAGCAAATTCAATTAGCAGGTGTGAAGCCAAATTCCACAACCTATGCTAGCATCCTCCCTACCTGTGCCAAAATGGGAGCTTTGGAGCAGGGTATGAACATCCATCAAAGCATAATAGATGGGGGATTTTTGTCAGATATTATGGTTGGAAATGCTTTGCTAGACATGTATGCAAAATGTGGAAACATACACAAGGCACGTGAACTCTTTGATAGAATGCCTCAAAGAGATGTCATTGATGGATAAATTATGCAATGATGGGGTGGCAAATGACTCCACAATCCCAATCCAACCTACCTCAATTAGGGCTTCAATCTCCAAGTCCCCAATTCAGTGACTCACTAATTTCACTTGTTCTCCAAGTAGCAATCCAAACTCACTTTTTTAGGTTTAACTTTTGGAGAAGGCCTAACAGAGTCACAACCCACACATTCTCAGACACATTTTATCCTCCCATTCAACATATCAAAAACTTGCATTGACTTTTTTTGAAACTTATTAGGGAACAATAGACTGTCCTCCACTTTTAAGGGCAAATTATCCCACTTTTCCAAGTAACCCACTCTTAAACACTCAAACTACTCACCAAAACCACTCAAACCTCCTAGGTAGACTCCAAATAGAGGGAATCAACAATTTTCAGACAAAGAAAGTGTCACTAAATGGGCCAACTCCAAAACTCTCCTTTTTAATGTAAAAATAAAGGGTTTTACTAAAAAACACTACTCTAGGACTTCCCTACCCAGAAAAATGCTTCAAACACTCTAACGCAAGTTTGTACATGCTTAATAATTTATTACATAGCCAGCCACAACAATAGTTTGGAAAAACTTAACTTCTACAACCAAGATTCACTTGAAAAACCATGTAAAATGCCACTAGGGCATCAACCCAAAACACTAAATAGTCCTCCCTACTCCTAACATCACACTAACATCAAAATCTACAACAATTCATGTCATTCCATCAAGCCACAGCCTTAGATAGTAGATGGAATGGCCATTTTGTTCATTTACAAGATCAAAACCCTTAAAACAGGGCTACCCGGGCAGTTACAGGAAAAAGGTTACTAAATTCACCAAACTCAATGAAAAGAAGCCAAATCACCACAAATGGACATCTAACTCATGCCTTCAACAAATTTCATCACCCTTGGGCTATGGTACTTCTGTACGAATGAGAAATTTAGCCTGTAGTAGCAGATTTCATGAAAACACAAAATTTATGCAAAGAAACTAATAGATTTTATGGTATTTCTTTCAAAATAAAACTTGAAGGTTGGTTGAGTCTAGTCTCTACATATCTTTGATGGATTATGTTCTCTAATTAAATTTTAAAATTGCTGAAATGGTTCTCTTGTATTTGGTATTTCAACATTATGTTCATGCATAGAGGGGTAAACCATAACATGCCATGAAATTGTATAAAACAAAGTCTATCCAATAGCTTATAAAAAAATTCAAAGACAATGTATGAAATCTCCACATGGTATCATGTGACCTATACAAGACTTTAAACTCACCACACTCACAACCTAAATTCTTTCTTCACGTATTAATTAGAAAAATTTCAACAAAATCATTACTTACCCAAAAGATTCCTCAACATATTTCAAGACATGAACCCCACTGCCCTAAAACCCTTTACCATCTTCTACAAAAGGCCCTTAGCCAACTTTCATAAATTTTCCTCACATACATTAAGAATTGATGTGAAACCAAGCACTAGAGTGGTCAAAGACAAAAATTCAACAATAGTTGACAATACTCTTTGAAAATACACTTCAAGTGCACAGTTGTTTCTGACAGATTGAACAATAAAGACTCCTTAAAAATACACTAAAAACATGCACTTCAGGACTTGCAAAATTAGCAGATGTAGCTAATGTTTACATGTAGGGATGAGATGTTCTACATGCCTCCCAAGCTCTCTAGAAGAAGCTTGAACCTTACACATCTAGTTCAATGGTTAGGCACAAAACATGTTAGCCAAATTAATCTACATATGCTAGACCAATTGGATTTTATTTAGAAAACCTAGATCACCAACATATCAGCTCATGTGAGAGGTCAATAACCCACTATTAAGCCTACACATGGAACGTGCATGCACAAAATAATAAAGAAAAATAACAGATCATGCATCACACAAGTATAAGACAGAAAAATGTCAAAAGAGTTGCTCTATTGATCCATCATTTTCATGCATTGCTCAACCATATAGCATATGTACTAGCCTTTCTGCTCTATACCACAACATATCTAACAAATCTTACTACATCATGCAGCCATTCTCTCAAGTGAATATCATGCATGCTTATATAAATTTGCAAGAGCCTCCTTTGCATTAATTTCTTTACACATACCCATTAGATACTTTATTCTAGGGCCAACTACTTTTTCTACCCCAATGCAACCACTTGTGCCCAATTAATTTATACAATCTTATTTACTTTTTTTGCCAACAATATCCTAGTACGATCATCTATTTTGTCCTCAAAACACTTAGGTACGGAGATTAGAGAATCAAAAAGAATATCCTCAAGGTGGAGGGAAGCATCAGTGCATGGTATAACTCTGATTAATTCAAGCAGGGAGGAATCTGGCAAAAAAATGAAGCACTCTGGAACACATCCTAACAATGTAAGCTTTGCTTGGGTTCTAGGTGCATGCAGTCATGCAGGTTTAGTGGATGAGGGCTACACATACTTCACCTGTCAGTAACCCTTATTGCATTATAATTTACATATATAGTTGATCATTAGGTGTGCATGGTTGATCAACCATTCATATTTTCACCTCTAAATCTATAAATCCATCATTCCTTCCAAAAAATCGAGGAGCATTCTAAAAAAGTCTTTGATCCATTTATGAATATTTGAATCAAATCATTGTCATATTATCAAAGAGCTTTCATAGTAGTTGAGCATCCACAAATCTATTCAATTCACATATTCCAATGTCTTTCAGCTTGTGCCAAAATGGGATCATTGGAAGAGGGTATGGAATTCCATCAAAGCATAAAGGAGAGGAACTTTTTTAGATGTTGTAGTGAAACAACCCTGGTAGACATGTATACAAAATGTGGAAGCATAGAGAAGGCATGTGAACTGTTTGACAAAATACCTCAAAGAATTGTTGTCTCATGGAATGCAATGGCTATAGGATATGCATACACTGGATTTATTGAAAAAATTTTAAAAAAAATCAAGGAAATTCAAATGACAGGTGTCAAACAAGACTCTACAACCTTTGTCACGAGCATCCTCCCTGCCTGTGCCAAAATGGGAACTTTGGAACATGATATGGGTATGCATCAAAGAATAATGAAAGGGGGTTTTTTTCCCGATATTGTAGTAGGAAATGCTCTGGTGGACATGTATGCAAAATGTGAAAGCATACACAAGGCACATGAAGTGTTTGATAGAATTCCTAAAAGGGATGTCATCTCATGGAATACAATGATTGTAGGATATGCACAAAATAGATTTTTTGAAAAAGATTTAAAATCTTTCAAGAAAATGCAGTGGGTAGGTGTAAAGCCAAATTCCACAACATTTGCTAGCATCCTCCCTGTCTGTGCCAAACTGGGAGCTTTGGAATAGGGTATGGACATCCATCAAAGCATAAAGGATGGAGAAATTTTTTTAGATGTTGTAGTGGCAATAGCCCTTGTAGCCATGTATGCAAAATGTGGAAACATAGACAAGGCATCCGAACTGTTTGACAAAATGCCTCAAAGAAATGTGGTCTCATGGACTACAATGATTTTAGGATACATACAAATTGAAATTTTTGAAAAGGCTTTAGAAACTTTCAATCAAATGCAATTTGTAGGTGTAAATTTAGACTCCACAACCTTTTCTAGTATCATACCCACCTATGCCAAATTGGGATCCTTGGAATAGGGTATGGACATCCATCAAAGCATAAAGGATAGAGGAATTTTGTCAGATATTGTAGTTGTAACTACTCTTGTAGACATGTGATGTAGAGCAAGGTGGTGATGACTCAACCAATCTCTTAATAATCTGATCCAAACAAGAAACCAGCCTTGACCAACTCAAAATGACAAATCTTAAACAAGGATTCAACTCTTAGAACTCTATTCACTCAACTTCACTCTTACACACACCCTTTTGGCTTGTAGCCCTCATAACCCAACTTTTCACAAAATATTTTAGAGTAGGCCATACTGTGTCCTATCAAACAACTTTAGAGAGTCACTTCAACACATGAAACAACATACCAAAAGAACTCAATAGGTTTCTTAAGCACAAATTGAAGTTTCAATAAACTAACCTTGTTTTGGGCTACTCAATTAGACCTCTTTTACAAAGGAAATACCTCCAAACCTCCTAGTTTCCACTCAAACTCAATGGATAGTGTTAAATTGTGTTACAAAACACCAAATTTCACTACTAGTTCACAAGACCATGCATTCTATGATGTTTCACCAAGAAACCCTCATTTCACATGAAAATTCCAAGGGTTTATTCATTCTCCACATTCCCAAGCTTAACTCACTCAACAAATGCATTCAACAGACTCCAAATGGTCTAGGTAAACTAACAAATTCATCACAAGACTGGTTCCTTCAATATTTTAATGAAACCTGACTTTAGTAACTCAATTTCACTTAGTAAAGTGCTCTTCCCAACCAAGGGCATCACTCCAACCCAATAACTTGTCTTCCTAACTCTCAAAACCGTAAGAACAACTAAACTAACATTGAAGACAAACTGAGACCTCATTGGCCTGTACAAGCAGTGTACAGAAAACAAAAGAAATCTCCCTTAAATAATTATATAAAACCTTCAAACTTATTACAAATGAAATCTAATCCTTTCCTCCACATAAAACAATGTATTTTTAAACAACTACACTCAAAACGAGATCATGCAGAGCTTAAAAAGTTCATAAAAGACAAAAAATTACAGAGAATTTATTGAAAAAACATTGTGTATTGCTTTCCAATCTTCAATACAAACTTCCACCCTTTTGCTCGAGCCTTTCTCAATATTTTTATCATGTTCCCCAATAGTTAAAAGTCATTTATTCCATGGAGGAGCATCTATTTTCCTCATACATGCAAAATTTGTCATGTTACACTATATTTAGCAATTCTGCAAAACTTGACAAAAATGACCAGCAACAACTTTGAATGGTCTGAAAATGACCTAAAATGACACTACAAACATTTATCTACCACTAAATGGAATTATTACAACCATTTTCTACCATTTAACAACCTCTAACCTCCTTGACCAAGATATTCCCTAAATAATGCATTTTTGCAACTTTTGATAGTTTGCAATTTTACAGCTTTTTTACAACTTTGTCTCTTTTACCCAATTGACTCTAAAATCATCCTAATTCATAGTGAATGGTCTCACAAGACCTAATCAACATAAAATGGTCTCCTAAAATTCTAAAATGACCTACTAAGATGCAATGGCCTTCAAATTTTAAAATGGAAGCTTAGGTGCTCCTACACCAACATGTATGCTAAATGTGGGATCATAGACAAGGCACTTGAAGTGTTCGAAAAAATGCCTCAAAGAAATCTGGTCTCATGGACTGCAATAATTGTAGGATATACAAAAATTAGATATGTTGAAAAGGCTTTAGAAACTTTCAAGAAAATGCAATTTGTAGGTTTAAAGCTAGACGCTGCAACCTTTGCCAGCATCCTATCTACCTACTCCAAAATGGAAGCTTTGGAACAATATATAGACATCCATCAAAGCATAATAGAAGGGGGATTTTCATCTAATATTATAGTTGGAAATGCTTTGGTTGACATGTATGCAAAATGTGGAAGCATAAAGAAATCATGTGAAGTTTTTGACATAATGCCTCGAAGAGATGTCATCTCTTGGACTGCAATTATTGTTGGATATGCACAAAATGGATTTGTTGAAAACACTTTAGAGACTTTCAAGAAAATGCAATTGGCAGGTATAAAGCCAAATTCTGCAACCTTTTCCAACATCTTTCCTACCTATGCCAAAATGGGGGCTTTGGAATAGGGTATGAACAACCATGAAAGCATAAATAATAAAGGAATTTTATCAGATGTTGTAATTGCAACTGCCCTATTAGACATGTATGCAAAAAGTGGAAGCATAGACAAGGCATGTGAGCTGTTTGACAGAATGCCTGAAAGAGATGCCATCTCATGGAATACGATGATTGCAGCATATGCACAAAATGGATTTTCTGAAAAGGCTTTAGAAAATTTCAAGAAAATACAATTAGTAGGTGCGAAGCTAAATTCCACAACCTATACCAACCTCTTCCTTGCCTGTGCCAAAATGGGAGCTTTGGAGCAAGGTATGAACATCCATCAGAGCATAATAGATGGGGGATTTTTTTCAAATATTATGGTTGGAGTTTGAAGAAGTAGCATTGGAAAAGGTTGTAAGAGAGTTCCTAGAGCATGAGAAGACTTGTTGGAAGGTGTTTGAAGCATTGGTAAGAGTGCTAGGAATCTAGAGAGCCCATTTTCAATAAACCCCCATGAAACTTGCTAAAATGGAGGGTTTTTGTGGGTGTCATGTTGGAGAATGGTTCATCAACTGGAAGTTGTGTATTTTGAAATTTTGTTACCTGGTTAGTGCTGCCCCATTGAGTTTTGAGCTTGGGGGACATTTTAAAGAAGGGTTCCTTTGTAAAGGGGCCTAATTAGGCCTAGTTTTAGGGGAAAATATGAGTTTTGGGGATGTTGTTCCAAAACAACCTATGGTGAATTTGGGATATGTTTTAGAAGTCATTAAAGGGTATCTGAAAATAGTTTTATATCTTGTCTACAATGCTTGAGGATTGAAGGAATTAAGAGATTGAAGCCTATTTTTTGTGAAATTTGTCTAAGTGAGGTTGAATGGTGCTCTTGATTGCTATCAGGCTCCATGTTGGAAATGCCCATGCTAACAATAGAGACCTTTTTGGTAGATCAATATGTGGATATTGAACCCACAATGCCAATCTACCAAGATTATGGGACCATTATCCAATCATCAAATAAACAAGATCAAATCACTTAAATGAAATATAACCTCCTATAACAACTCAATGAAAGAATATAATAGAAAGGTGAAGGCAAAGGAAAAGTTCTTGGCCTTCACATAAATTTGATGAACCAATTTTCCATTAACGCAACTCAAGAACTCAACCAAGGTAGCAAAGAATTAAAAATCCAATGGGGGCAAGGAACCAATGCTTTGGAAAAAGATTTAGCCAACCACATAACAGGTGGGAGCACATTGTACTAGATAGAGATTATTCAAAATTTGATTATAGTGGAAGATTATTTTATTTCTAGAACTCGTCACAAACAAACCAAATCCTATTGAATCATTATTGGTCGAATTATCTAGCAAGTTTAACAAGGCTACACATAGAGCTACAAAAATATCAGTTAGATTGGTTTTCAACACCCGTCTCACATCTCAGTTGGTGTGATTTGGTCATCAATTGAGCTATGAGCATCTTCATTTTCCATTTTTTAGTGAAATCAAGCCCCACGAATTTGTTTTCAAAGACTGTCTCAAGTGGGTTCAACTAAATATGAAGCTTATCTACTTCTTATCCTTTCAACACAAGAAGAGAAAAACCTTGGTTTTGTTGGTGTTGAATTAGATCATGAGCGGAAACAACATCAGTCCATTGTTGGAACCACCAGAGAAGTCTCGACGATAGGAATGAACTCCACCAATGGCATCCCCATCGGACCATCATGGGAACAGGAGACCTCATCCCGCCGATAGAAGATCCTCACACCGATGAAAAAATAGAAGCATCAATGCATCATTGGAACCAGAAGACATGTCTAGCTAATAGACCGATAAGGTGGGGGTGGTCAGTTTCATTTTCTGTAATGTGGTAAGAGTCATACAGGTAGCACTATGTCAGGCTGGGGAACTCTTCTTGGATTTTCTAAACAGTTTTCCTCTATTTTATAAGACTGTGTTGGCAGTGCCACCTGGATCACAGTTGTTTGGTGGGATTCCAAACCCATACAATGAGGTGTAGTTGTGGAAATCTCATAGAGAGAAGCTACAAGCTACCATGATGATTTTTCTGAGTGAATTTATATCAAATATTGCTTAGCGTGGCTTAAGACATGTGCAAATGATATTCTCTCTGTAGATAGGCTTGGGGTAAATTATTTGCTTTATCTTGCGAAAAGTGGAAAGGAACTTGCAGAGAATGAGACATTGATCAAAGAAACATTGGATAGTCTAGATGCATTTGAAGGGAGCTTGGAGTGGCTAAAAATAGTTTTTGGTTCAAATGTTGAGTTTCCATGGCAATGTGTGTATGAGATTGTTTTGAAGCACTCAAAGAATCTTTGGGATGAACTTTTTGAAATCCTATTTGTTAGTAGGATGAAACAAATAATAATTGATGGATTTTCAGATCTGTGTGAGAGAGTTAAGGTTGGTAAATTCCTTGAAGTTACATCTCTGGAAAGTTACAAAATTGTTGAAACCCATTTGCACAAATTAACTACTAGTAAGGGTTGGCTTGTCAAGAGAGGGGACCTAAAAAGTGTCAATTTACCTAGGTTGAGTTTTAGATTTATGATGAAAAATGATGAAGACTAGTTTGGTCGCCTTAACACTTATTTTGGAACTAAGGTTAGTCAAATAAAATATACCATAGATGAGGGGTCCAAGAATATTTTGGAAGACCTCATAAGTTTTCTGCATGCACATAAATCTCCTTCAAGGATAAATGATTTAGCACCTTATTTGCAAGAGCAATGCTTCCATTTTATCTCAACATTGATTGTTGAGATTGAAGAACATCTTGCACATCTTTTAGAAGCTCTCTATGAAGAAATGAAAAATGAGGAGATGCCAGAAAAAATGAACAAGGAGACACTAGAACCAACAATTATAGTGGAAAGGGCACTTTTCTTAGGAAGGATTTTAGTTGCTCTTAGTTTTCATTCAACTTCCCTTCCACTAGCTCTTGGATCATCTTAGCTCTAGTTTGTCAAGAACAAAGCTATAGTTTTAGGGAAAGGATCTTCAACTTTCAGATATTCTAGTACTAATTTTGATTACCCTCTTCTAGACAGTTCTGGAAGACAAATACTAATGAGAGGGGTCGGTTTGAAACTTGAATCACAGGATAAAAATAATAGTACCAAATTGAATAAACTGAGAACTATGCACAATCTTTGTATCAGAGCTAAGAGGTATCACAAAAATTGATCATAATCCTAAATATGAACATATATACACAAACCAAATGGGGAAATCTACATTTTTTTCAATTGAAGTTAATTATTTTTCTATTTTGAGGGTGGATTGCTTGTTGGCCTAAAGTTGGCCATATATTCAATCATCCAGTTGATAACTATACCAATATCTAATTCTAGACTCTTGCTGTTTTCAATAAAAGCCTACATCAAAACTGTAACTCTAGCTATTTCACAAGAACAACCACATTTAGAAACTACCAAACTAGATGTCAAAATACCCAAAATTGTAAAGACCAATACCCAAAGTTTAGTGTTTGAATTGAAATATCTGGTGGTATGAAAGAACTTTTAAGAAATTTTCATCACTATTCCATTCTTTGAATTATGTAGATAAAAACAAAAAAAACAAAAATACTATGTCTAATTGAGATTTGACAAGCTTCTCAACAATTTGGTATGTTACCCAATCATGCATGCAGGATACATGAAATTAGAATTATTATCTAATATGTCATAGTTTATAGAGTAAGAATTCTTAACACAATAAAAAATGGCCTAACTGTACAGATTTGAAAAGTAAAATTAACTAAAACCATGGAAAGTGACTTACCACAAGATTCTGCACAAATCGTGTCCGATGCGGAAAAATGGGCAGAGGTTGCAACCCTGAATTAGGCGTCGTGCTTTCAATTCTCCATTAAGACAAGCTTTATTAATTATAGATGACCATTAGCCTTCAAATATGATCTTCAAAAAATATGCCCTTTCCCTTCTCAAGACCATGCTGCATAAGCATAGTCAATGATTTATAGCCTTTTTACCCTTGTCAGCTTTGATTTGAAGAGCTATTAATATAATTTTCCATAAAGATGGGATGTTAGCATTAGAAATGAGTAATTAAAAAAATATACACAATCAGCAAGACAAACCTGAAATCCTTGATATGTAACTCATAAATAACAATGTCAACAAATGATTCTAATTGCAGCTTTTCAGGAGCCAAGCTTTCCCATCCTTTTGGTTTCAACATTGAGTCTTGGAGATTGACAAACAAAGATATTTCTCCATTTGTTGAAATTATTTTTGCCACATTATAGAGTTGAACAGGAATATATTAATAATGCTGAAATAAAAAACAACCAAGACATTAAGTCCAAATCAGGGGCTAAGAATGAAACAACAAAAGATTTTCCAACCATCATAGTTGTAGAGAATTACCCTCGTGAATAAGGATCATTTACCATACAAATTTCAACATGTTGGCTACTAGGAAGGAATACTATGACTTCATACAAGTAAATATTTCCCCTCCCAACTTCTTGGCCCACAAGTGTTTCAAACACCACTATCTTCTTTGAGTTGAATTGTTTCTAAAGGTGAACCACTTGAAGGACTAGAATAAATGAAGACACACACACACACTGCTCTAAAACATGTTAGATTATTTCATACTACAAGAAACATTGAAGAAGTAAAAGGATATGACAAAACAATGAATACATGCTTCTTTCAATAACGATATGCAAGAATGTTTCTTAGTTGTAGAATTAGAATAAAGATAAAATAGAAAGAAAGGAATACTTGAGCTATTGATGCCCAAAGATGAACCATCACAGCATCCTCAGTAAATGTGGCTCCAAGTGGACCATCATAGGAAAAGACATCATCCAAAACACCATGTAACTATATAGTAGTAGCATCCATCAAAGTTCCATAAGCTGCAAGATAAGTTGTATCAATGTACACTTATCATGATCTATTAATTTTTTTAACCTTGATGTGCTAAGCACTCCTCTCTAAAATTATATTATAAATTGATACAATCAGTGGTCTGGTTGCCCTAACTTATTTTCTATAAACCCTTATGTATTTTTCTTCTTTTCTTATTGGCATTCATACTTTGGCTTCTCAATAATCAAAGTGTGAAAAAATGAAAAGAAAAAATCCCGAGAGATGCTTATCTTTACCATCGATGCAAGAAATTGCTAATTGAGATTTGACAAGCTCTTTCACATCGACACTAGCTGGTAATTTAAGAGCCTTGTAATTTGCAATGTGAGGAAACTTCCCAATAACCTGAATGATAAATAGAGAGCTCTAATTAAGCAGCTACGGCCATCATGGAATTCATGATCCCAATATACAACATTAAAGACAAAACTCAACATAGGCTATGAGAAGAAAATATTGCTTATTGTACCATGTAAGCATACATAATAGGATTTACCTCTCTTGGAAGACTTCCAGATTCCCTTTCAAGTTGAATCACCCAATCCTCTCTTATAAAAACAGGGGAATCATAAGTCTTTAGGTAGTTAAGAGAATATTTAAATAACATTTGATCTGATTCAACAGAGGATAAATAATGCATTCAGAACTCAAGCATCAATTCACTACAACCTGAGACATCAAGCACCTCCAATCTAGTGTTCATAGATTATCTGTTATCACATATGAAGAATGCAAGTGTTCATAGATTATCTAGTATCCATTTTGGCGGGCTACCTTGAAAATAAGGTTTCGACTTTCACTTCTCCATTTTAGCGGGCTATGCCTATCTAATGAAGGTTTTAGAGTATGTTTATTAAATTGAAAATTTTAGTGGGCTACCTTGAAAATAAGGATTTAGAGTATGTTTATTAAAATGAAAATTATGGCAAGATTTTAATAATGAGCATATTTTGATTTTTAATGTTTCCTTCTCCTTAACATTTATGTTATAGTCTAATTTTTTATAATTAAATTATAACATAAATGCTAGTGCAATTTTTCAATTCTTTAATTCTTTTTATTGTATAGTCTTTTTAAATTTAAATTTCAAATTTTATAATTTTATCCCTTTTTTTAATATTTTACAATTGGCTTAAATTTATTCAACTTGGTTTTTATTCTCTTTTTTGTCTCTCTTTTCTTATCTATTTTTTTTCTTCCCCCTTTTATTTCCCCCTTTTTTCTTATGTTGAACGTTGTATTTTCTATGTCCTTGCTTTTGTTCCTTTTAATTGGTTTCATTAATTTGTTACTTCTTTGTCTCCCTGTTGTTCTTTATTTATCTTAATTTTTAAATATTATTTGTCTTGTCTTCTTTGGTCTTTGTGCAGCCTTCCCTTCTCCCTCCTTTCTCCTTCCCCTCTAGTTTTCCTATTTAGGTTGTTCTTGGTCTACAACAAAATACTTTTCTCCTTGAGTTCTTTCATCCTGATGATGGATCACAGAGTGTGATCCAAAACGTTGATGCAAAAAACTCTAACGTAATCTAATCCAGAAACATATGCAAGATTAATTGATATGGATTGTGGAAACTTGATATCATTAACATTTTGAGTACATGTTAAATATATATATATAATTATTACTAGCAATTGCACCTTGGTGTGCAATAGATACGCCAAAGGGGTATGAAAGGTCAATTAGAGAAAATTTTGGTGTATTTTTTCAGACATATGTGTAGTACATGAGGTCAATTGGTAGGTCATTTAGAAAATGATGTTGTTTATGTAACAAAGGTCTAAATTAGCATTCACTCAATAAATATATGTTTTAAATATAATTTTTCAATAGACAAAATTATATATTTGTAATAGTAAATTTATTACAAGAGTTTAGTTTATTTTTTCTCTATCCACCTCTCTATATCTTATCTATATCTCCCTCTCTGTTTTATGTCTTTCTCTCTCTATATCTTATCTCCATCTCCCTCTCTCTTTTATTTATTTCTCTCTCTATAAGTTTGTCTATCTATATCAAACGCCATGCTACCTTGAGCATAACTCCCCAAGGATACATACCATTCTTAGATTTTTGACATGAAACAAGTAATCAAAAGTTAGTTTTTCTTTTCTCTATCTCTCTTGTATTATCTCTCTTTTTTCTATTCATTTCTCTTTCAATCTTTCTCTCCACCTATATCTATATTCCTCTTTATCTCTCTACCTCTATATTTCTTTGTCTCTATCTCTTTATTTTTTTGTCTCCATCTTTATCTCTTCTATTATAATTTAACTAATTTATATAATCATACTTGTAAACTATTTGTAATATCATTATTTTCCTCTAGTAAATGTAGAGTATGTAAACTTATAAGTAGCTTAGTATATATTTGAGAATTGTATGCATATTTGTCTTCCACACTACATAGTTGGGCCCTTTGAGGAGTTGGGCATTCAATTTAGAAGAAACTTTGGTGTTCATATGATGACACCACAAAACAAAATATTTATTAGTAATTTGATTTGTAATATTTTATTATTAATTATGGCAGGCTATGATTGAAAATAAGGTCTTAACGAAGGTTTTAGAGTATTTTTATTAAAATGAAAATTATGGCCAAGATTTTAATAATGAGCACATTTATTTAGTCATTTATTTATTCATTTTTATTTGTCTGATATTAGTCATTTATTTAGTCATTTAGTTGTGATTTTACCCGATGACCAAATTAGTCACTTATAAATGACCAAATTAGTCATTTATTTGCCAAATACTACTAGTGTTAGTCACGTGACTTAAAGTTTTAGTCACATAGTCATTTATTCTCCAAATTCTACTACCAAGTGTCTCATTCTCCATCACTTTCCATCTCCTTAATGCCCACCTAGTCCTCCATTATGCAAGTGTACATGCCTAATCTATGGTTAATCCCTTTCTAAATCCCCCCTTCACCTACCATAGCCTCTCCACATTAAATTTTGTTAGATTTGGTTGTGAAATCAGCCAAGATCAAAATGATTGAAGGAAAGAAAGTAAAGAGATCTAGAGATGAATAAACTTAGCACTCCCTTAACACTGAACTAGCATTCCATATTACTAGCTAAGGGAAGGGGTGAGTGTTGTTTATCTAGAAAAATAATGGAAGATAATTCTAATAGGAATAATAACACCCAAGTGCCCATAATAGGTTGGATTTTTACCTACTTGGTAAATGCCAAATTACATGGTTATGGAAACTTACATAAGGACAAATAAATGGTTATGGGAGTTAGCTGATAAATCCAAAAAGAGGGTGTGAGAGTCAACTAGACCCAAAGGTGGGTGTGAGTGACACATGTGATTGATGGATTCTACCACATGTCCTCATACTAACCATTCTAATATTACCTAAGCAAGCTTAATAATGTGTGTAGGAAAAATAAATACTCCCTAACATAAGGAAAATGAAAAACCTACACTAACACCCCCCCTTAAACATAGCTTAGGTGGGTGAAAAGACACGAAGATGCAAATATGGGACTGACTACTAGGCCATGTTAGGTACCCATGTACAAATGCAATATCTCACAGTTGGAGAAAAGGAGAAAACCTAGTGGGAAAAAACTCTTCCCCAAAAGAGAGAAAAGAAAACAAGTTTCCCAACATAAGAAATAATCCCATGAAAGGAAGAAGTCCGCTCCAAAATAGAAAGGATAAGAAAGACTATGTATCCTTCCCTAAAGTATTCAAATGTACCAATGGTTGATGCTTGAAACTGGATGTAGAAGATGGTCCATGATCGCTGAACAATGTTCCTCCCCTTGGGAAGAAACAAAGCCAAAGGTGCATGAAGAACATATTTCCATTCTTGAAAGGAATAGAAGGAAAGAAAGCTCAAAATGTAAGAATTCATTGAAAATCGATCATGTGTCTCCATGTTGATGCCAAAAGTTGCCATCATCAAATTAGGTGTTCTAGGCCACACTGATGAAGATGAAAATCCAAAACCTAGTAGAGATGTATGTAGAACAAGATCCAAAGACTCCAATATCTCCTCTAAAGATAACGGTGCCTCATCCAAATGCTGCTCAAAAGTATCCACAGTCATGTCAAACTATGATGAATGATCATGTGGAGAATGAACAAGAGGATCCAAAGGTTCCTCCATAACAATTGAAGAAGAATCAACATCATCAAAGAGAATATGAATGTCATGAATAGTGTCTCCCAAGTCTTAAAAATGAGACTCTACAAACAAACCTATAATGTCTATCAAGTTGCCATCCTAGGTAACTATATCAAGAAGATGATGTAGATCCTATTGCATTGAATCATAATTATCCATCAACATAGCAACAATAGTGTCCTCTTGCAATATGAACAAGTAGACTTCTCATTCTTAAATGAGTCCTCCGTTGAAGAGGATTTTTTTTTTTGTCCTTGATTTGTGTGTGGATTTTTCTTATATTTCTTTTGTTTCTTGTTAGATTGTCTTGAATCTTTCTGTACCTTAGGCTGATCATCCAACAAAGCCTAGGTTTTTGATGGCTGTACAAGACCCATAGAAAGAATCTTTTGGAATTCATGTATTAACATCTTAGAAAAAGATGCAAAGGAAGCCATAGTATATGCAGATCCCATAGTCAATTTGTGAGTATGAAAGTTAGAAACAAAAGTTACAAATTCAGGACCAATTTTATTCAGTGCATTATAGATTAGTTGAATGTCTTTTTTTATCAATACCACATGCTTTAAACTATTCTCTTAGATCATTGACCTTAGTAATATAATTTGTATGTTTCCAAAGTTCTTAGGATCAAGACTCATCAATTCATTGTCAATTTGATAGCCTTTGACTTCATCTGTTGTACCATACAAAGATTTTAAATTTTCCCAAGTATCATGTGAATTTGTGCATGCTTCAATTTGAAACATAAGATCAAGGGAAACAAAACCATGAAGACATCCAAGAGATTTTGTATGTTCAAGCATCCATTTTATCTTTTCTTTATCATCTGTAGGTTCATCTACTTTTTTTTCAACATATGGAGTATACCCAAGTTGCATTAAGGCATTCCATGCATGTTGATGCCATGTTGCATAATCATAATGTGTTAGCAAAAGAATCTTAGAATGATCCATGTGTGAAGTTTAAAATAAGAGTGTAATACCCCTCATATTATTGCTTGATTTTTGACATTCTCTGTGGTTTTGTTTGGCACATTGTGGTTTTGATGATACTGTTGATATTATGTTGTGGTAGCTTAGACTGTTACTGATTATATACTCTTATGATGCCATGGATATTATGATGATATTTTATTACGATTGTTTTGATGAAATTATTTGGAATTTAGTAGACTAGAAAATAGTAATTGATGATATTGATGCAAATTAATGTAAACTTATAATGCTTTAGATGATGATATGAATTGGTGAGGGGACAGGTAGCATCACTCGTTCGCGAGCGCCCTGCTACACTGCAAATCCTTCTCACAATGCTTTGTAATTGATTTTATGTATGTATATTGTATATCACCTTGTTGGATGCAGGCTTTGCAGGAATAAGACTCGATTCCACCTATTTCGATAGGTCTGGGTGAGCATTGAACCAACCCAACGGCAGGAAGTTGAATAAAGGTGACATGAAAGTAACTCCATTCCAAGGTGTCAATAGTCTTGTACCCTCTTCGTTTGTGCGTCTTGGTCATAGTCATTGTGTTGTTGCATTGGTCTTTGTACGTTATTGTGATTTTATGATTTATCTAATGTGGTGTATGGTTGATTGTTGTGATTTAAATAAGTAAACAATTAATAAAATAAAAACATAAAATAATAAATAAATAAAGCATTGGATAAATATTAGTAGTAGTGGTGAAAATATTACATTTATTTTTGAATCTTACAAATGGTTGATTTTAATTATCTAATAAAGTATTGGGGAGATGATGATTCTATAAAAGTTCAATTTTGTGGATTTAAATTTATTTAATTTTAATCAAATGCATGATAAAAGAAAATGAAATGTAAATGCATGAAAAGGCAACAAAAGGAATTAAAGGGATTAATAATTATTTTGATTTATTTTCTTGAGATGTGACTTCTGGTATTCACAAGAAGAGGAAATTGAAAGGGTTTCCTGGATATTGATTTTAAGAAGGGGTTTTCTTTGTTTGAGGGGATGGTTCGAATGCTGGAGAAATTTTGCTTTCAACCATTTTCTGTCCTTGGTTTCTTTTTTCTATTTTCGGGAGAAATTATTGAAGAGGAAGAAGGATTTGGATCTATTGCTGGGAAAGATCGGCAGCCAGGAATTAGTTCAACAAGAGGGATAAAGCTTCTACAGTTTTCTTCAAGCACAGGACGCCAGGTTCTTTTCTTTTTGATTATTTATTCTTTGTTAAAATAGGAATTGTTTCTCTATGTATGAAATTTTTATCTAGGGTTGGAAATCAAAAGTTTGTGGAAAGAAATCTTTTGGATTATTGATTAATCAATGGAAAATTATCTGGGGATCGGGATTGTTATATGTTAAAATGAAGTTTTTGTGGGGTTCTGGACTGTTGTTTATTGAGAAGGGATTTTGTTTGAAATCTGGAAATGAACAGTATTTTTGTTGTTTCGTTTTAATAAAATATACATATATGTTTAAAGGGCAATTTTCTTTCAACGAATTTCTGGGTTGTGATATTCTGGTTCATACACATACTTTATAAAACATTTCTTTTATTTCAATCATGCTTAGTGAGTTGTAAAGTGTACAGTATATATATCTTTCCCTATTTTTGAAATGTACAAATGCCAGTGTGTATATATATATATAAATAAATTAGATATATATATATAAATATATATATACACATATATTTAAACATATGAAAATTGTAAATGAAAATTTAATGCGTTTGCATTGCTCCGTCGGCACTATTCATAGCAGATATTTTGGGTTTTATATATATTTGTGTCTGTGTGGTGGTTCGGCCTCGGCCGTACCCACCACCCCACCACCGGTATCGTGCGACAGTCTGCGGACTGTCCACGGCAGTCCGTAGACTGCCCACGGCCGGGCGAATTTTCCCGTGCCTTTCTTTTGGGATTAAAATTTCCCATTCGAAATTTTATGTGTTTAAATTTTTTTTTTAAAAAAATGTGAATTTCTATTTTTTATTCACCGTGTGAAATTTACTTTTATAAATATATATATATGTATATATATATATATATATATGTATGTATGTACATATATATATATATATATATATATATATATATATATATTTGTATATATACTTATTAACTCAATTATTCAGATTGCACTGATTTAACTGTTGTTGTAACCATTTAATTTAGTCAGTAAATATTCTGTTTCTTTTTCTGGTTAAAATAAAACATAATCTGGCTATAGTAGAAATAATAAAATAGAAAGAAATATGTTTCTTTTGTTATTGATTTATTAAATTACAACTTTAAGAGGATAATTTAGTAGAGAAATCAATTTATGAATATTTGACAGCATTGTTTATTTATTTCTGGTTTTAGTGTGAATATATTTTAGGAATGGAATTTATTATGGAATCTATTATGGTATTAAATAAGTTATTTCTTTTTTTTTTTATTCTTGAAATTGAGTCTTGTTGAATTGTTGGGTTCGGGACATTGTTAGTTCATTGATGTGGGAACCCGTTTGTGTTAACACCTTAGTCTTCCAGAGGATGATGATTTTGTTGAATTTATACCTTTTCATCTTGAGTTCTGTTGAGTGATGTTTTATAAATGGGGTGTACCGAATTATGAGATTATGTTATGGTATTTAATTTGTGAGATGGGTTATGCCTCGTGTATTGCTTTTGTTGTTGTATTTTGATGTTCATGGTTGGAATGGTACAACCCCTGTTTCTTTTGATTTTGGTTGGGTCTCTAGGGAGAGTGGCTCCTCGTGGGGGCCGGCGCCCCGTCTAAGGGGAAGGGCTCAAGATAACCCATGAGTGAGTTAGTAAACAAGTGAAAACCTAATAATTAACTTAGGAGGGTTGGGTAGTAATATCATTACAAGATTTTAAAATGGATGCCTCGTCTTCATTAGTGCTTCCGCAGACTAATGGAAGGCTGAGAAGGCCGTGGTTGGCAAGGTCATGACCTTGTCTTCATGAGAGGTCTACGGTTCCACATGAGTCACCCTATGGACCAGCGCCTCCAGTTGGGAGGAAGGGCACAGGATAGCCATAGATGGGACCAGCGCCTCCAGTTGGGAGGAAGAGCACAAGATAGCCCATGTAGGACTATGCGATGACACTCTCCCCTAGTTGCCCATGTGTTTTATTTTATTGTGTTCCTCTAGAAGGGGGTTATGGGAGTTGGATTGGATTGTTGATTAAATGAATTTAAATTGATTTATGATTTAATGTCTTAATCCATCTTTGGTGTACTTTGTGGTTTTGTATGATCTCATTGTTATTCAGGATCTTGTACTCTTATGGTATTATTGTATGATGTTATTATTTGTTTCATTGAATTTTGGAGTATTATGTTATGGTTCTATGTTGGTACTTTTTGTATACTTGTTGTCATTCTTGGTCGGAGTTACTTCTCTTTCACCTCTTAGCACGGGGGTGGTTGGGTGGAACGTGCTCCGCACACCGTTGGGTTCCCCATCAGCGTTCGTTGGCTCAGTCTCACCCTTTTGAAGAATTGTACCAGTTGATCTTCATGTATTTGATAATCTTGTATATTGTATTCATCCCACATGATTGGAAATCATGATGTAAATTATGTATGGATATGTTGTGTATTTAAAAGAAGTAATATAAATTTCAATCTTGTATCCTTATTTGGTTATGTTATTCCTCATGGTTTTACCTTATGATGGAATCTATATATATATCTAATGTTGTCATTATTAGCTCCTTTTGATATCTCATGAGTTGATGTTTTGTAATGTTTATTTTGATGTGACCTCGTGTGCCCCAAGGAACATAGTTGTTTATGTTATTTGTATTAGAATGAAATGAAGTATATGAGTATGTATATGATCATTTATTATTTGGTATGTTGATTATTTATTTTGCTATAAAAAAAAAAATTGCGTTCTTTATTTGATTGTTCTTTGGGGCTTGCACGGCGGGCGTTACAAAGAGAACAATTAAATAGATTAAAAACACACACACTAAGAGAGACCCACCCTTTTTCACTCAATCAAGAATTCCCCCCAATAAAAAATGATTTGGCACTTTATAAATCAATGTGTTTACAAGTGTCCACAAATGGACTCAAATACTGAAAATACAATAAAATATCTGAATGAAAACTTCCAAATAGCACAATGTGTAGTTCTAAAAAAAAAATCACTTTCAAAAAAATAATCACCTCGATCTGAGGTCATATGTGAAAGTTGCATCCATTTGAAGTTCAAAAACAAGGATTGTCCTTTGAATTTGATGAGAAAACTAAATTTCTAGAAAATAGGATCACTTGAGAAAAAACCAATCACACCACTGCGAATAGCGCAAAATTTTACCCCAAATCAAAAGAAAATGCATTGAAAAATGCTTTCGTATGACTGAGATATGGCACTCTAAAGTTTAGGTGCAAAAACCAAAACTACAATAGAGAGGGGTCCAAAATTTGAAAGAAACAACCTCCACCAAATTTGGTGAATCTCAGCTAAATCTAGAGGTACTACCAAAACTTATTGAACCACCAAATTTTCTACTAAACGTGGAGAAGGCACAGTGGCCAATGTTGTAGGTACAGGCACAATTTTTTTATAAATGCAGTCGTTTAAATAATCTTAGGACAACTTTTTGAAGAAATGCATGTTTTTTCAAAGAAACACAGCCTCCAAGGATGGTACGGGGCCTACGCAAGCACTCCGCAAGTACCCTTTGTACCAATATTTTTTTAATTGAATCTTTATTTTTGATTTTTTGATTTTAAAAAATAATATTTATAATAAAAAACCTACACTGATTTTTTTAACCAGAAATAATAACATTTGCAGAAAAATTAATGATTTTTTTTTTTAAAATGTGCAGTACCATGCGCAAGTGGGGTCTTACTGCTTTGTCTACTAAATTTTTTTTTCTCAAATTTGACTTTCTTTGTTTTCAACAATTTGGTAGTCAATCCTTAGGTTTTGATGTCTTTTTAGGGTGATGGTGAGGTTTGTTTGGGCTGAAAATGCACTGATTTGAAGGCTACATTCTGGAACCTGTCAGAAAACCTCTTTCTTCAACCCTCCATAGGTCTTGCATTTGATGTCCAATTTGGACAAAACAAAAGTGTAATCTAATGTTTTCAGTTGTTCTGAACTCAATGGTGAGCTCAAAATGTCTCCAAGAAGCTCCAGAATACCTGCAATAAATGCAATAGAAGGGAAGCCCCACAAAAACTGAGATCTCTTTCAAGCAATTCTAATTCTCTAGGTCATCATAGGATGCAAGAGAAGAGCATACTTTTCTTTCAAGAATGGATTGAAAAAACTGCTAACCCACAACTCACAACCAGCTCTGATACCATGTTAGATTTGGTTGTGAAATCACCCAAGATCAAAATGATTGAAGGAAAGAAAGTAAAGATATTTGGAGATGACTAAACTAAACACTCCCTTAGCACTAAACTAGCATTCCATATTACTAGCCAAGGGAAGGAATGAGTGTTGTTTATATAGCAAAATAATGACAAATAATTCTAAGAGGATTAATAACTCCCAAGTTCCCATAATAGATGGGATTTTTACCTACTTGGTAAATGCCAAATTCCATGGTTATGCCAACTTAGGTAAGGACAAACAAATGGTTATGGGAGGTGGCTAATAAATCCAAAAGAGGGTGTGAGACTCAACTACCCAAATGTGGGTGTGAGTGACACATGTGATTGATGGATTTTGCCACGTGTCCTCATACTAACCATTCTAATATAACCTAAGCAAGCTTAATAATGTGTGTAGGAAAAATAAATATTCCCTAACATAAGGAAAATAAAAAACCTACACTAACAAATTTTCCTTTTTGGAAAAGACCCCCACATGGGTCCTTCTTTCAAAAGGCTCCAAAAGAAATTTTAATTCATTTTCCCATACCCATTTTTCATAAATGGGGAATTAAAAATTCCCCAAATTGTCCTCTTAGAGTGTGACGACAAGGAATGTCTTTATGAAATATCTTCCATAGTACCCTCAAGGTACTCCCTATCCTCTCAAGCCTTCACATTGTGTCACCTAGCACAATCTTATGGCTTGAGAGATAATTCTCAATCCCATCCATTGATCTCATGATAAAATCTCCACCCTTCATCCATTTTCTCAACCTATATATCACACTCTTAGCCATTTTGAAAAATAGAACACACCTTTGCATTGGAGTTTCATTACTTTATTGAAATTTTTAGTGAGCATACGTTAAAATGAAAATTGTAGGAAAATCTACACAACAGGGAGATTGACATAGTTTAGTTTCATCAAAATTTATGTTGGTTTGGTCTTGTCTCACCTAAACTGAGTGTTTGTTTGTTTTATGCTTTTGTTTGGTTTTAGTGCTTAAATCATTCACTTTGAAACACATTTCATGCACACACCTTCTATATAGTTGAAGAATCTAGTCCTCCTAAAATACCAAGAGTTTTCACAAAATTTATCAAAAGACTCGACAAATTAATTATGTTGTTTCCATGTTTTTGAGCTCTCTTAAGGTATCCACATTGGATGGCAACAAAGAGAATATTGAGATATGTACAAGGGACTTTGAATATGGTTGTTTATTACTCTTCTCTTAGAGATCTACAACTTGTTAGATATTTTGATTTAGATTGGGAAAATTGTGTGGATGATCAAAAATATACCATAAGTTATTTTCTCTCTCTTGGTTCTAGTTGCATTTCATGATATAGTAAGAATCAATCTACTATTACTTTATCAACTATAGAGGCTAAATATATAGCAACAAATGAGGCAACTAAAGAAACAACTTGAGTACAATTAATTCTCTTAGTACTCAAATAATATCAAACATGGCCTTCATTACTTCATTATGATAATCAAAATGTCATTTTGTTGTTCAAGAATGTAATATTTCATGCTAGAAAAAAACATATAGAGGTCTATAACTATTACATCAGACATCTCATCCAACAATAAGTGATTCATCTTCAATATTGTAGGGCAAAGGACTAGATAGCTGATCTTTTTACCAAGGCTTTATGTGAGATTAAGTTTGTATATTTTCAAAGTCTTTTAAGATTATGAGAAATCTATGAATATTTGATGGCTGTCATATAAAGAGATTTTTGTGAATGTCTACCATCGTATTAGTGAATAAGTGTTAAATGAATACCTAACAATACTTTGTGTTGAGACTCATATTTTCTATATCATGAAAGATATTTAAAAATAATTAATATATGAAAAATGTTAAAATAAACTAATTATCTTCCCAATACGGCTCACTGCCACCCATCCATGTTAAATGTTTCAACAAACTACTATAAATTTATTATGTATTTATATATAAATTCAATATAATGAGCAAGGTATGTAGTGCTAATCAAACTTAAAATACAATAAGCCTGAAACGATTTCTAGAGATAATCCTGAATGAATTATAGATATTAACAATCCAACAAAAATAAGCTCGTGTACTTCATCAACTCTCCTCTTAAAGTCCCAACTTCCTTGGCTTCTACTTTCGTAATTCCCTACGCCTTAATCATAATCTGCATGTATTCCCTATTTGTTTTCTGTTATATTCCAGAAACACCCAAAATAATCAGTTTTTAATTATCCCTGCCAAAGCCTGTCACCAAAAGGAAGATTTTACATTCTGATTTGGCTGTGACACTTCTCACCGTTTATATTTTGTCATTTTAACCTTGGTCTTATTAAGTAGTCAAACTTTGTTGTTACTTAAGAATTGTGGGTACTTGTCTTCAAGATTCATACTATTATAATCCTACATGATTTGAAATTTCTGGTCCCATTGGCTTCGGACAAGGACCTCCATAGTAGTTTATTTGGTAAGGCTCTGGTTTATAATTAAGATTTCAAGTTCATGTTATCAAATGTTATCAAATCTAATGTCACATCAGTATGTTTTTTGTTGAGGCGATAAAAAGATAGACGGGTAGTTTGCATTAAGTTATAGTAGTCGTGCATTGGGTCATGTTTTATTAGTGCATCAATGATATATCACATATTTTGTTGCTTTTTAAATAGAAAGAATGCATTTCATTTAATTATGAGTACTTGTGATGAACAGTAACAACTTTAAAGTCACAACTACTATTACACTACTATTCAAATATTGGACATTAAATCAATACATACTATAACAATTATTGGAGCATGCTCAAGTATTAAGCCATCTCCCCTATTGTGAAAATGGTTGTATATTCTTTAAATAATTAAGTCTTTGTTCTATTACAATTAGCTTATTTTCTACTAAGTTGCTATTAATGTTTAGTGTACAAGTTAATGAGAATGAAAGTATTTAATTCTTTGAAGGGATAGGAAATTCTTTACATTACACTTTAATTTTAAAATGTAATTTAGGTAAATAAATGTAGCAAGAAAATATAATTAGATTATCTTACAATTAAGAATAAAAGGCTTTTATATTTTCTTTTTCAGCTATGAAACAAATTTCTGTGTAACATTAAATCTCAAAATATATTCAATATTTCTATATGACTTTCCCTTGTGTGATGTGACTTTGGTTCATTTTCTACTCTAGTTCACATTTGCAACAATAAAAATAATTAGTGCATGTGGAATTTTGATCTCAAAATTTTAAATTAATCTTTTTAAATGGCTTCTACTTGTGCACTATTGGCATTAAAAAATTATTCTCATCTATGCTACATGAACAATGGTGGTATATACATATAACATTGAGTTTTGTCATATTTAAACCCTTTGAACAAGTTTCAAGATAATTCAAACAAGTTTGAAGATAAGAAACAATAATGCAAGATGTATGTCTATCACTATTGATGTAAATGCTAATGTTAGATGATGATTTAATGCAAATTATGCTCTCTTAAGTTACAATGTGATTTAGGAAAAATAAAAGTGTAGCATCGTAAATTGTCACCCTTGACAATTTCACACTAGGTTTTTCTCCCCCATATGTGCTTGGACCTAATTATGCACCTAATTTCCTCAATTATGCATTCCATGCCTCATTTTAACATTTTCCAGAAAATCAAATGTGAAAGATCAAAGTATGCATTTAATATTTTTCCCCCAGGACACTTTGGATCCTAAAACGAAGGGATCTATGCTCTAAACCTCTTAAGTTGGCCCCAAATTTAAATATGTTGGTGTCGGTAATATTATTAGAAATTTAAATCCTAATTGTCAGCTATCGAGATTTAGCTTTCAATAAATTAGATTAATTGCATATAAATACATAGTATTTTCACAATTTTAATGTTGAAGAAAATATTCAGAAAAATATCATTGAATGCTCCATCGTCCATGTCAATGGATCCTTTCCCAAAAACATGCATATATGTGTTGTTAGCCATTAGGATGTGTGTTGATGAAAGTATCAAATGAAGAGAACATACTCTGTAACGAAGCCATGTGATGTGAGGCTCTTGAATCAAGTATCCACCTCTCTAACTTAGAAATTGCAACTGCAATAAGTGCTCGCCCCTTATGTTTGTTGGAATTTGATGAAGAAGAATAATATGAACCGTTTGATGATGAAGACTCATTGATTTGATACTTCTTAAGAAGATGCTTCAAATCATCAATCTATTTTGAATATTGGTGTTCATCATGCTCTAATTTCTTGCAATACACACATGTAGGCTTCTCCTTTTTAGTTGTTTCCCCTTTTGAGGGAGAGGATTTAGATTCTATATGTGGCTTGTTCTTTTTCTTCTTTTGCTTCTTATCAAGATTCCCTGATTATTTTTGTACCTTAGACTCACTAGCCAACAATGCTTGTGACTTTGAAGACTTGATTAGATCCATATTAGTTAACTTAGATTCCTCTTGGATTAGGAGATTTGAGAAGTCATAAAACTTAGGATCAACATATGATGCTCCCAGAGAAATTCAATGGGTATGAAAGCCATAAAAAAACACTGAATACTTAGGACCAAGCTTGGATAACACATTCAGAATCAATTGTAAATCCTCCTTATCAATGTTGCAATCTTTTTTAGCTATGTTCTTAGTTGTTTAACCTTGGAGATGTAGTCTTCGATGTGGTCAAAAAATTTAGGATCAAGATTCATCAAATAATTACCAATTTGATATCCCCTAATCTTATCTATTTTACCATACAATTTCTCAAAAGCCTCCCAAGCATCTTTAGGTGTTTTGCATGATTCAACATGAAATTGTAAATTAAATGAGACTAATGAGCATATGCATCCAAGTTTCTTCTCACGATCATGTTAGAACATAATGATCTACTAAGAAGGGGGTGAATCCGTAGATATTTATAACTTTTAATTCTTAAACTCTCAAGCAGATAAATTCCTAAAATACTTATGGTGCATATTAGAGTATAAACCAATATAGCAATCACATGCACATGAATGAACAACAAAAAATACCAGATGTATGTAGTAGAAAACCCTGAATGGGAAAAACCATAGTGAGAAATGCTATTAGGATCTACTGTCCTAATCTAGTGTTACAAGCAATGAAGTTCAATTACAATTTTTAAGGGATTCAACCCTAAGGAAGCACCAACTCCTTGTTTTAGAAGCTGCAACTTCAAGGATTCTACAACACCCTAATCTGAGCTACAACTTAGTACAAAGAGGTTGTACAACCTCTACAAATTTACAAATTTAGCTATGCATAAACTAGTTTTGCAAAACCTATAATGCATCAATTTAGTACATAACACTTTCTTTCTTTGTTCACTCTCACACCATTGTAAATAACTTCAACAATACACTTCAATTTTAACAATTTGTTCAATAACACTCTTTACTCACTGACTATATTCTCTCTTCACTCACTTGACCAACCAGTTCATATCTCTAAACTTCTATATATAAAATTATGTCTTCTCCAAGAAACAACTTGAACCATATTGTAACCCTAATTGCAATTCAAAACTAAACCAATTCATTTTTGGTGGGCTATTTCTAGGGTTTGTATCTCATTTCATCATTTTCCTGTGCAGTGGAATCAAATTCAAATCGTGTGTTCTTATTTTCCTTAGAATCATCTTCATCATTCAATATCTTAGCAAAATCCTTGCTAGATGTCAACCTAATAATTTGTGTATGATATTTTATTCGATTATACTCCTTGGATCGATCTCATCCCTTATTCGATGTGAGAATCAGTGTCATTCATTTCACCATTGGATAAACAACATTCATAGTTTTTTTTTTGTTTTCTTAAGGAATTGTTCCAACACCTGTGTCTTCATGCAACATGATTTAATGTTGTAGCAATGTTGTTTTTCTAATGTTTGTTGACTATGGTTATCTAGTAGATCACCATTGTCAACTATATCAATTGACTTAATATTGATTTTACAACAAGGATGCAAAACTGGTGAATGATCAATTGCCATGTGTCGTCATTTTATTCACCATCCATATGTATTCCATTAGTCAATGTTTTGATCCTATTGTTATTGCCATATTGCTATAGAGATTTGCAAATGCACATCCACCTTAGTAATGTAACGATCAACACTATATCACTATAACATCCTGAGCTTCATTGTTCATTACCATAATGGGAGTAAACACAACGATCACCATTAGATTGCATACCATTTGATCTCTACCATTCACAACTTATCACATCACGTATTTCTAAACACAAACCTAATTTCCAAAATGTTTTTGCAATAGACAATAGTCACCATTACCAGATTAGGTCCCACTACCATGTTCTATCCATCATGGAATACTTTCCACCAATCCCTACTTCCCCATGGATCTTGCATGGGTCTCACTTTATTCTTAGTAGGTGGATGGGCAATTGCCATGTATACACTTTTGATGTCACCAACGGTCCACCAAAGTCATTGAATTCACTCATCATCAAATTGAGGGGACAACCATGTAACTCCCTTTGAAATTTCTAAGTCACTTCGATGAGATTAAGTTTCTCCAAGTATAGCTCCATTGAAGAGAGTCCTTCCAGAATGCTATTGAGATACTAATGTCTCACCAATGAGATGGTCATCAAGCTATCAAAGGGAATCCAATACAAGTCCCACCAAAAATCACCTGTCATGCCAATGTAACCAACTCACACCAAACCATTTTCAAATCATATGATCGAAGAGATAGTTAAGTGACTTTCTTTGAAATGACTATCATCTCGATGCACCTTCAGGACACTGCCAGCCTGGGCGACGGGGCTGATCACCAACATGGAATTAATAACATAAGTTGTCACTTAAGGTACCTTGTAACATGTCATAGCAAGTCAACAAAGAAATATAACATTGTAATCATATCCACCATGATTGTAGTTTCCTTTGAATTTGCATGATTGAAACTACTCTTTATTGCACCTTTGACATCAATGACCACATTTCACCAACACCAACAGTCTCCTTTTGACATCAATGACAACATTTTCCAACAGATCAAGCTCCCATTTTGTCAATTCTTTAGCATTAGTAGGTTGAGGAATGGTTTCCTTTAGATAGCCTATTAGACCTTTCATCATGAGATAATTCCATAATTATTTTCTCCATGTAGCATAATTATGTGGAGTTAGGAGTTCAATTTGAGATTTCCTTATTACAAGAACACAAACAAAGAAAAAGAATGCAATCAACCACTGCAAGATTACCCCCCAAATTACTCAATCATGAAACCCCAAAAGTAATATGATTTGTGTAATTTTATACTTAGTGTGATTACATGTGCCACTTGCCAAAATAGCAAAGTGGACTTGATCTTAGTGCTTATAGATTACCAAATTTGGCCAGAAGATCAAAGTAATTTTTTTACAAAGAATGAGATCAATATAATTATACCATTGGAAAGTACACAAAACAATATACACTTTTTAAAAAAATCACTCAAAAATGTTATCGTAGGAGCAAGAACGAAGCTCCTAAAGTTTTGAAAATGAGAACGACTCAACAACACCTGTGAGAATCTTCAATTTCTGGAAAACCTATGCACCAAAAACCAAAATATGATTCCACCACTGAGAAGAGCATGAAATTATACCCCAAATTAGAAAACATTGTTTGAAAAAAGGAGTCGATACAACTGAGTTATAGTCATTTGAAGTTCGCTTGCAAAATCAAAAAGTTCATTGGAGAGGAGGGCAATTTTTTTTTAAATGATGATGTCACTGCCAATGTAGTGATGATGTCAACATTTCATGGGATTAAAATTGGCATCCCTCAACCCATCAAAAAAGAGAAATGTCTTCCCATGTGAATAAAATATTCCAACTAACGGCCAGTAGGGAATCTTCAAAAGATGCTCACAGAATATGCATTATTTGACGATTGGAATCTTTGGCCAATATTCATAATATTCATTTTTTCATCATATGTTTGAAAATTTTCTAGTTGAATGGGGTGTGAGGCCTACGACTACATGAGTGGCAACCAACACACCACATGGTGCCATGTTTGAGCCACCCAATACTATGTGGTACTGTTGTGCAACTTACCCATAGGGTACTACTGATTTAATAAAAAATTCTCTAAATTTTAAATAAATTTTTTTAGAAACCTTTTTAAATAAAACCAAAAACAAAAATTTAAGAAATATTTTCACCTACAAAATTTATTTTCTACTATCTGAATTTTGTTTTTGCAAATGATGACTACATTTAATGAAGCGACTATACGGTCATATGGATAGACGGGGGGGTCAAATTTTTTCTCTGAAGGTCAGGTTCAAGTGCTCTGATTTTGACGATTTGATAGTCAATCTTGGGGTTTCTGGCCCTTTTGGATGCGATGGCAAGGTTGGTTTTGACCCAAAATGCTCCAAAATTGTAGTTGCCTTCTAGATCTAGCAACCATTATTCAGCTTCAAACCCTCATAGATCTAGCCTCATATGTCTGATTTGGACAAAACAAAAGGGAAAACTGACTTTCTCAAACCCTCTAATCTCAATGGTGAGCTTAGATTTGTGCCAACAAGATCCAATTTGAAACTACGATAGAAAGCCACAAAGAGGAAACCCCCAATTTTTTGTATTTCTTTTAAGCTTTTTTTATTCTGCAGGTCATCATTCAATGCAAGAGAAGAGAATACTCAAATTTTTAAGATCCACCAAGATTTTCAACTCAAATATCTCAATTAGACTAACAAGAAGCAATCCCACAAGCTCTGGTACCATGTAAGAGTTGGTATAGAATAACTCTACACCATGTAAGATTTGGTTGAAGATAATGGCCACCCAAGATCTAGGAACTTCATGAAAGAAAAAGAGAGATCAATATGCAATGCTCAAGACTACAATGAAATTACTTATCCAATAATTCAATGTATAATGTATGAGGCCACCTAGTTCTATAGCCAAGGTGAGACACAAGACTAAACAAGATTATGAAAAGTGTCTTAATCCTATGACATGTGGCAACTTATCACAACTACCTAGGACACATGTGTTATAAGTCAAAAGATAAGATAAGATCTAATGAAAATTAACACCTTCTAGAAAGATTCCTTCCTAGAACCTAAGCAAACCAAACATGTAAATAAGTCCCCTAATAATAAATTAACTAGGTATAAGACTTTATTTACACCAACAAAAATTAGTTGAAAATTAGTCAAGAGCATAATTTTTAGAATTATGGCAGCATTTTTTATCCAAGCATCATGTCAAGTTTTATGTGATTCATGTTCATGTTTTGCATGCATTTTGTTTTGGAGTACGAACATTTGTAGGTCTTCATATAAAATCAAGTCAAGCAACAAGGAATCCTTGAAGTTGATGAGTGTGACTTCAATCCATCAACAAGATTAGATCTAAGTGGTGAGTTACAACAAAATATCAATTCATGATTTTTATCATAATTTACCCTCTATCCCTCAAAAGGATAAGCTCTCTTTTTATCATCATTTTTTTTCATTATGGAGGTAGAAATACTAGCACAAGGTTTGACTGAGGTAAGCCCCTATATGTAACAACCCTTCCCCTCTCTTTATGTGTGTAGGTTATAGATCTAAAGAGGATTGGAGAAAGATTGAAGACAATATTTTCATTCATGCATCATTAGCCCTCCAAATTGACAAGATAAAGAATCTACATTATCACAGAAACTGATGAAAATAAGAACCCAAAAGGAAGAAGCTACAGACTAAGGACTTGCAGCTTTTGAAGTTAATTTTTGAAATAAAATCCCTAGTCTAGGGCATCCTTGCACCCTAGACCAAGGAAATTGGGCTCAAATTTGTATACCAAGTGCATAGTACTCTGTCCTTCCTAGATCTTCTCTCAGATTTTGGTTTCTTATTTTTATCAATATAAAAAAGTTGCATTTTTAGATTAGGTCTTGTAATCAAATTAATTCATTTAATTTAAATTAATTTCAATCATTTCCTAAGGCATTAAGATTCCAAATCTAAGGTTGATTGAATCACCTCTCAGATTGCAAGTCAATCTCATACCCTTGCTAATTTGGACTCTAATCTTTATTGGAAAAGGATTGATTTTAGTGATCTATCCATTAGTCTTAGGATCTCCTTTTCCAGAAAAATATTTTGGTGAACCTAACATTTTGAGCATTAAAATGGATCCTTTTATTTTCATTTACCATTTCATAGATTTGGAAAATTAGGCAAAACTTGTCAAAATTTCAGAAATCATAATTTTTTTTGGAAAAAAAAGTATATTTGCATTTGAAAGAAAAGTGTTAGTCTACTTGACTTTATGCAAATTTTTGGGATTTTTTTTTTAATTTTTAGTTCTCAAAATTGTTAAATTTGTATGATAATTGTATAATTTTTTTGAAACATTGCATAATTGGGTTAAAAAGGATTTTATTTTTACAAATTTTGAAAACCCTAGATCATCACATTACATTACATTTTGAAATTGGTGGAAACAATCACAATTTTAGTCTCAAATATGAACCAAACTTGTTGATCTAGGTGGATCTAGAAGACCTCAAAATTTCACAATCTCAGAATCAGCCAAAAATAGTCTCAGATCGAAGAGCTCGCTAACACGATCCCGACGCAACTTGAATCGCGTCAAAACGAGACCATAGGTGGAAGTTATGCTTGGTCAAAGGTCCAGTCAAACTAGTACCAGGGGCCGACAAGGAGCAAAAAAATGATCATCTCAGAATTTGTTGAAATTAGCGTCAAATTGAAGTGTTCGTTGAGACGATTCCGACGGCGTTCGTTTCATCGAAAACGGAGCTCGTATGCGCAAGATACGGCCAATCAAAGCTCTCAGTTGACTTGGTGGATTTGAAGGTACAGTGATGACGTCATCATCCGTACATATGACGTCAGCAATCCATACAAATCCGAAGTGGTCCATTCGGAGCTTGACACGTGTCATGTCCGTACAAGTGACGTGGCATCCGTACAATGTGACGTGGCAGTCCAGTCAGCGTCAACAGCGAATGGAAGTATGACACATGGCAGCACAGGTGGCGTCTAGTCAGCATATCACGTCAGCACAGAGTTAGCAACACGTCAACATGGTTGGCCAATGAGAACTAGCCACGTGGCATCCCAGTCAGCTGGACAGTCGGATTACAGTCAGTGTCTTTGTCAGCATCGTCAGCGAATAGCGGGCTTACATGTGTCATCTCTCCAGCGAATTTGTTGGTTAGCTCTAATAAAAATGTTCTTGGCGGATTTGAACCCGCATCCTCCTATTTGCAAGCCGTTGGACCAGCCGTTGCGCCAGACGTGGTACAATGTGACGTGGCAGTCCAGTCAGCGTCACAGCGAATGGAAGTATGACACGTGGTAGCACAGGTGGCGTCTAGTCAGCATATCACGTCAGCAGAGAGTTAGCGACACGTCAACATGGTTGGCCAATGAGAACCAGCCACGTGGCATCCTAGTCAGCTGGACAGTCATATTAGAGTCAGTGTCTTTGTCAGCATCGTCAGCGAATAGCGGGCTTACATGTGTCATCTCTCCAGCGAATTTGTTGGTTAGCTCTAACAAAAAATGATCTTGGTGGATTTGAACCCGCATCCTCCTATTTGCAAGCCGTTGACCAGCCGTTGCGCCAGACGTGGGCTGCCCAAGTAAGTTGGAGTTCGTTTGATTTTGTTGTTGGTTCGTTTGAAATATGGAAACAAAATAGCGACGCCCGGAAGTTGAACCCGGGACTACGGGTTCCAAAACGACCTTGCTACCGATACGCCCGATATTTGGGTTTAAATATAGGCGGCACAGGTTTCTAATATCAGATAGTTGGGCCGATGCCTAACTAATAGGATTTGAAAATGACTATATTTTTAAAATTTGTTAAAACAAACCCTCATAAAGAGTTAGGCCCGAATTTCTAAAAAGGGTATATTGTTAAAAGGGAGTTAATTATTTTGTTAGGCATTTATTATTTGGTTAAGCCTTATTTGGCTTATTTTCATGTATAAAAGGGAGGTATGGGAGAGGTGTTATTCATTCAATGCATACTTTGTATGAAGAAAATTATGATCTTGAGACGTTTGAAGGAGACTTGTAAGGTGAATTTGCAAGGTGTTTTCTACACCAATAATTGCAATTCGTAAAGAGAGATTGTGAGGAGTTTATGTTGGTCTTGGAGGCTTGATATTGTAAAAAGGTTGTTGACTTCGCAATATCAATAAAGCGGTCCTACTATTGAGAAGCGGACCCGGAGACGTAGCTCATCCTGAGCGAACTCCGTTATCAAGTGTGCTCTTCCTATTTTCTCTTTGTCTCATTATTTCTTCAGTATTTGATTCTTTAAGATTCTAAGTTATGTTTATTTGAACTGGAATAAGTGAACTTGTAATAATTTCATCGCTTTAGACGCATAACCATGCATTACTGCTGCGATCGGGAATAATTCTGTAAATGGATTAAGTTTTCAAATAACTTTAACGTCCTAGTTTACAGATCACTTGTCTCATACATCTAAAACCTATGAGTAAACAAATATTTTGGCTTCCAATGGCTTTCTAGCACTTCTAGGGTTTTTAACCTAAAAGGAGAAAGATGGGCCAAAATGGGAAATGTATACATTCAAAATCAATGCAAGGATGGATGAAGTATGTCTAAATGCAATAAATTGATTAAATAAATGACTTATTAATGCAAAACCTAAGAAATGTAAGTTGTTTGAAAACATAGTGATATATGCAAAATGACGTAGGAATGCAAGTAAACAATAACAAAAATAAACAAGACTGGAGAGGTGCACCTGGGAACTGAAGTGTGATGTAGAAAGGATTTGGAATCCTATATATTTTGTTGTTGAATCTAGCTAGGAAACCTACTCCAAGTTGGGTGACTTAGTCTTGTTTTGGGGAGATTCTGTCAAAATAGGTTTTTTCCAAATGGGTACTCAGAAATGTAAAAATCACTTTTTAGGCCTGGTAGTGGGACTAACTAGCCATAGATAGCAATTTAGTCCACCTGGGAATCTCGAGAAATTCAGGACAGGAATTTGTAGCTTTTATTATGCACTTCCCTTCTTGACAAGTGTTTAGTTTAGATTCTATAGAAAACGGGTTGAAAGAGGTCTCCAAGCTTCAATTATGGCTTTGTTGACTTGAACGACTTTGACGGATTGTTGACCAGTTTTTAATACCTTTCTCTTTGAAAATTTTGCATACAAGACCTACATACACACATGCAAAGAGGGGGAAAAGGGTTAAGGGTTAGAGAATAGGGGTTTTCCTTGGTCAAACCCCAATTTTGTAATCAAACCCTATAAAATGAAATGAAAAAGAGAGAGAATGATGAATGAACAACATGCAATGTCACAAACTCACCAAACCCCTGATATAGAAATCTGAAGATATGCAACAAGATGCTCCAATGGATGCTTGAAAGTGCTTAGAATGCTTGAGAATGATTAAGTGAATGAACTATGAGATTAGAAGATTGTAGGAGATTAGGAGATGAAAAATGAGGGGAAAACCCTTTATTTATACTTTATTTTACAATATTTCAAAAAAATAACACATCATAGGTTGACCTCAAGGTTAAGAGAATAAAATCCCTCCAGAAAATTAAAATTATTTTAATTTTTGTGCCTAGTGGGACTAAGTCACCCCAGGTGGCGACTTGGTGCCACTAGGGAAATTTTACTGGGTGTAAGGGATTAAAATGTATTTAATAAGGTTTAACAGGAATAATCTCAAAAATACACTTAAGTAAGGTCGGAAAGTGCATTAAGGGGTCATTTAAACATAAAAAAGGGTTGAATTAGTGATGACAAGTCTAGAAAAGTGTGAAAGTTTGTTACAACTCTTTACAACACTTTGAAATAAGACTTGGTAAGTGATAAAAAGGGGTTATTTAAGTGAATTATAATGAAAGGGTCCTAGAAAAGTGTGAAAGTGGGTTACAACACTTTTACAAGACATCCTATAATTCTTAATGATTCACAAGGGTCCAAGACCTAATGTGAATGTGTTGGCCACATTACAACATTAAATCTAGGGAAAATCAAGCCAAAGTCCACTAGGGGAGCCTAAAAATGAGAAAAAGTAGAAGGGTTACTTTTTTTGTGTCCACACTATGAATAGTGCATCAAAAACTAAAATTTTAGAGAAAAACCAAGCCAATCTAAGGCCTCCTTGCACCCTAGACCAACCTATTTCAGCTTAGATTCTAGTCACAAACTAATATTTGTACCCTTGTAGATACGAGTTATGTTTCTCATGTATGTGTCTTTAACAAGTCTATAGGTCTAAATTTTGTTTTACTTAACAAGTATAAACATAATTTGAATTTGGAGATTAATGGTTAGTCTTAGAGAAAGTATAATAATCTGATCATTTCAAATCTCTTTCTATAAGTTTGCATTATATACATAACAATCCTTTTAGTTGTGATGACTTTGATATGTTAAATGAGGCCCTTGAGGACTTAATCTCACCTAGATCATCCACTAAGGTTTCTAACATACCAACACACCAAAAAATAATAAATTTAATCACACCTCAACTTATGATTTTCCCACCCACAAATCACCCTCAACCTCAAAATAAAACCATTTTTAGCATTGGACCACCAACAAATACACCAAAATCTTTAGGTCACATCTTGAATTTCATAGTACAATTAACCCAACACCATAACCATTCAAATAATGTATCACAACAACAAAAATATCATGTTGTTTCTCATGCATACAACACAAGAAATAACAAGCAACCCAAACAAACTCAAGCCATTTTTGCATCAATACCCCTCCCACAATCTATCTTACCTATTGTACCTCATTTACCTCAACATAATGGTAAGGATTGTGATATTATAGAGTAGCTTCATGCTACTCTCACTAAGATCTCCTTATGGGATTCGATTCAAACCTTACCCATATACCATGGCATGCTTCAAGATGCTTTGGAAAAAGTTGTTGTACCTACTAGTGCTCAATCAAACGATGTAACAACCTTCCTTGAGGGTATGAATTCAAAAATTTTATATATTTCCTTTCATCAAAATGAATTACCTCCCTTGGAAATACAAAATAAAAATGATTCCTTGATGGCAATGGTTGTGGTTAACAAGGTTGGTATTAGGCATACCCTTATTGATAATGGTTTAGGGCTTAATATTTGTAACATTTACCTTCTAGATAAAATTGGGGTAGATAAAAACTTAATTCAACATGATGATTTTTATATCTATGGTTTTAACAATGTGGGAAGACAGTCATTAAGAATGATAACATTATTAGTTAAAGTTGATCCTATTGTGCTACCTACTCCTATCCATGTCATGCTTGATACTCTTTCATACAATTTTCTCTTGGGTAGACCATGTATTCATGAGATGAAGGGAGTCTCGTCTACTCTTCACTGTGAAATGAAGTATGAATATAATAACAAGATATATACAGTAAAATCAGATGAAAAAAGTTACAATTCACAAGTCCAAGCCAAAAATAACACTTCCAACTCTCTTAATACTTTGATTCCAACTTCAAAGAAGAACATATACATATTGAAGATAATCATGATTGTATTTCACCTACAAAAAAAATCTTAGATGATGATTGGGATTCATTAGATTTTACACCTTACTTTATAGGAGAGTACAAAATCTCAAAATCTAAACCTAAAGAGTCTTATGTTTTGTTTGCTCAATCTTTTTCTACACCAACAAATCCAAAAACATTGTCCCATGATGGTGATGGGTGCTAGTTATCTTTCATCCCTCATGTGTTGAAGATGCCTAACTTTAAAAAAAATTAGAAATGATTTACGTTCTCATGAAAGAACCAATTCCTCATATGAGCATTTATATAAAGACTTCTTCATCTAAGTTGAAAAAATGTTATGGACTTGGATACAAAATTCTTTCTAAAAATGGATATATGAAAACATGAAACAAAATGATAAGGATCAAGTGAATTATAGACCATACTTTTCTAAAAAGTCTTTATGTTTCCAACCTTCATCCCCATATTCATATCATGCTCCATCATCTAATGTATTTATGACTTCTTGTGGGAAGCAAGCAAGCTTTTCTTCACATGAGAAAATAATATCTCCTACTGCTTATCCTATACCTAAGCAAGAGCATATTTTGTTTAGGCTTCTCAAAGCCCATTTGATTACCCTTCCTCCTCCAACACATAAGAAATTTTATAGAAAAAAATATTTTTATGCATATCATCGAATCTATGGCCATTCCACCAATGAATGTCAGGCCTTGAGTAATAAAATATAACTTAGTGATTGTGGTGCTCTTCCCTATGTTGGTGCACCTAGAATCACTCTAAACAATAATGATATTTATCCTATGGTGGTGCTCCTCACTATGTGGCATTTATAACTTGATGTGTTTGCTCATTTACATTCATGGTGGTACAATATTAAGTGCAACCATATCTCTTTTCATGGTAGCAACACGATAGTCTATTGCGTGGTTGTTCTTGTCTCTACACATGGGGAGCAAGGATAAATAGTTTTGGGGGGGTGTATTCTTTTCAAGGATCCCCTCTTCATCTCTTATTTCCTTAAAATATCAACATATCATGTTGACATTTTAAGGGGGGCATATCACCCCTATCCATTTCATAGAAATTTTATGAGATTTGACTTATTGACATACCCCTTTGGTGGTGGTGTTGTTTATAATGTCCCTTGAGGTGTGGTTACGAATTTTTCCCCTATGACATTGAGAATTATTTCTTCCCCTTGTGACATTAAAATTTTGTGCACCCCTTGAGGTGATTTTTGTCCCCTACAATGTTAAACAATCACCCACAATGTTAAAATTTTATGCGCTCCTTGAAGTGTGATTAACAACCAGTCCATGGATTTGGAATAACAAAGCTTGCTAATTCATGAACTTGAGAATTTTTACATGGCCACCTAGCATAACACACCTTTCTTTCCAACGGAGCCATGTATTTCATAAGTGATCTTACATCCTTATAAAAGCACCATTTAAAAAAAAAACACATTCGATGGATGAAATTTGGTACTTGAGAAAAATTTAAGATCGAGATCTCTTTCCCTTACTAACTTGAATCCTTTTAGTACTAACCCCTATGTTGTTCTTTGTGTCTTTTATGTGTCTTCTTTATGTTTGCATCATTTTTTTTTTCATTTTTGTTATTGTCTCTATGTTATGTTTTGTGACTTTTTGTGTATGCTTTGTGTTTTTCATGTTACATTGCACATCATACATCGTGCTCCTTTTCCTTATGTTTTCTTACCATAGGATCTTGAATCATGTGGGCTTGCATGCTTTCTCTAGATTCAATGCCATCCCATCTCTTTGATATTTGGATAATTGAACCCCTCTTGAAATATTCTTACTTTAGTGTGAGTCTGAGTGCATACTCTCACTAAAGTGGGGGCTAAATGTAGCATCATAAATTGTCACCCTTGATAATTTCACATTAGATTTTTATCCCCTTATGTGCTTGGACCTAATTGTGTGCCTAATTATTGAACACTTTTGGAGATTGAGAGATAGGGATGAATTAGTTACATAAAACTTAACCTCTTCCAAAACTTGAAACTTTCATCACAACTCAAACTCCTTTAGCAAATAAAGATGGAGCTTTAAGCAGAGCATTAACAAAGAAGAATATATAAATTTTAATCTTAACACCTTCAAAAAACTTTACTAATGAAAGATATAGAAGTAATCAGATCAATAGAAAATAGAAAGTGATAGAGAACACACACATGCACAAAGATACACTAGATTTACATGGAAAACCCAATGAGAGAAAAACCACAGTGAGAGTTAACTCATGCAATATAAGGCTCACTGCCAAAAGACTTGCAAGAAGGCTCACTACCTTAGAGAAAGATACAAAAATGACTTGCAACATTGAAGTACCAACCAAATCTAGGAGAAAAATACAAAGGACCTTATGAGATTCACTATCTCAGAGCAAGATACAAAAGATATATAAGAGAATTAAAAACATTGCCAACACAACTCTCTATTGATTGAGGCATTCAAGAATAATTTATCTTTCCTTTCTCAATCTTTAGCACTATCTCTCCTAGATATTTAATATAGCTCGCTCACACAATTTATTTCACTTGTACACTTCTTTTTTTCCTATTACATCTAAAATGATGTTGCATTTATATCCACCACAACACATTAATTATTCAATTAGGATGGCCAGGAAGAGAATAAACAATGAATTCAACTGGTCAGCCACCAAATCATGATGTGGTCCTATCTCAAGGATAGAGAGGACCAAAAACAATCTTAATAGTTCTTTCAGCGTTATCCAAAATGATTTACACATAGGCACACATCAACCTAAGTCAGCATCAAGGAAATGTGTGGATGAGACATTAAAGCACATGACCATTCAACCCATAAACACTCTTTCAATTTAATTTACTTGATGTGTGGTCCTAAAAAAGATAGGTTATGACCCAAATCTATCATGAAACACCTTCAATTTTTGGAATAGCCCCCCAAGCACATGGTCCAAGCAAAGGAACAAGCCTTGTCAACCAAATACTCACAAATAACCTAGAAAGTTGACTCAAGACGTAGTGCAGCACCAAAGCGACCAATTAGCAACATGTGAATCACATAGGGATGTTCCTTGAACATCCAACATAACTTCCATACACTTATTTAATACTATCATGCATCAATAGCCACTACAGACCAAAAAGGTATAGAAAACTCTATTTAGGAAATACATAATACATAACCAGATGATGTAACATTTGTAGAACAACTTGCATACCACTTTAGTATATTATATTAGAATGATACATTTCACAAAAAATTTGAACACACTCATCAATTCATGGGAATAAAGACATCAATACAGAGAAATGTAGAGAATTTCTCATACCAGTCTAGACAACTAGCACACTGCCAACCTTCTACAATTCACATGAACCTCCTTGGTAACACAAGTGACCTGAAAAGATAAGAGTATAGCATACACATAGCACTAATATTGAATACCAAACTACAAGACTAGAACTACAACAATGAAGGAATGCTGAGGATTCTCCCAGAAAAACTTCAATGTAGCTTCCTAAATGAGAAACATTTGAGTAACTTGCAGAGACCATAACTCTCTTTCAGCAACACATATATTATCAAGATCATCAAGAGAGCATGAGGCATACTATATAATTTCAACATCTCTCCAACATTAGTCATGCTTCCAATCCTCATCTTAATAAATTATCATGAAAATAACTCTACTATTAGTAATAATGTATTTTATGAACATCAACAATAATACTTCTTTAATAAGGCATCACATCATGTATCGATTCCTAACCAAATGAGGACTCCTCAAAAAACACATAGGAAAGGAGTGAAAATGAGCATAATGTGCGAGGTTTGGGAGCAATGAATGATCTAAGTCCTTCAAATTATGCACCAATTAGGAAAAGTAAATGGGAATGGGTGCATAGTGCATGTTGTTGGATGAAAGGGAATTAAGGGAAACACACAATTAATGTGAGAAACTAGATGTTGAGGGTGGAGAGGTGTTTTACTTCCATGCATCCATTCAACCCACTACTAGCTCCCCTCCATGCAACATCTAGAGGTGGTCCCAAACGATGATCAATCAACCCTCTAACTAGGCACATCATGAACATGTTGGAACATTTAGAGCATAAAACATGGTAGATTTAAACAAGTTGGCTAAATTTAAATTAAAAGGCTGCCAAAAATTGAACACACTTGCAACTGAAAAGAAAAACTAAAATGTAAACTTATATTTATAACATAATCTTGCAATCCCCAATGTACACAACAAAAAGGACAAAAAAGGATGGAGTTGAAGGTTTGGTCCTTGTTGGGAAATATCGGTCATCTCAAAATGAACATCTAAAATCAGTAGTGCCTTTGGTAGCTTTTATTCCCTTTAGATTTCCTCAAATACTTGTACTATTATGCCACAAAGCGGAATCAAGGTATGTGCAGGATCATCATGGAAAAAATAGGCCCTTAAGTGGAAAAAAAATCAAAAAAATCAAAGTCAGGCAACTTGACATAAAAAATTGAATAAGTTATCTATATTATTTCAAAAATATGTAAGAATAGAATCTACAGCAATTTTGATGTAGTTTCTAAACTACTAGGCTTATTTTTTTAAAAAATCTATTTGGTGAATATTTGAAATTTCAATGCAGTAGTACTTAAATTTCAGGGAAAAAATAAGTAGGTGTTTGTCTAACCACCCTAACCAGAATAAAATGATAATATTTTTTTATAATATTTTAGATATATGTAGAGGACTCATGTCTCAATGTGATGCATATTTTTTTGTAATTTTTTCCAAGTAAATAATTAATTATGAATTTTTTATTATAACTTTTAAAAAATATAAAAACTTGTAAGTCTGGCCACCTTAACTTGGTCAAAACTTCATGAAATTTATTATTATTTTTAATCCTATAGTATGCAAAGCATGGAATATGACGCATGTTTCAGATTCAAAAATGTGATACCGTTTCAAAGCTATAGATGTTTTTCAATCAGCCTATCAATCAGGACTTTATTCGTAATTCAAATAGAAAATGAATAATAATTATTTATTAAATTCAAAATAAAGCATAATTTATATTGGTGGAAAGCTAAGAATCTCCTCTAAAAACCCTTTTCGTTTCATCAATTTTGGGTAAAAAAAAATTCGTCAGCCACATACTCTACACATACCCATCAGACATAGTTCATTTCCCACATTGACCCTTAGAGAAAAGTTAATGCTAATTAAACTAGTTCCAAACAACACCATTAAACAGATTCAATCAAGCAGAACCATTAAACATGAAAGATGGAACAGAAGATATGAACACATTGATTTACATGGGGAAAGCCCTTTCGAGTAAAAAACCCCACACTCCAAAAGCCCAAATCACCATTGTATTATTTAGCAACAAAATAGTTACAAATATAATTCAAGCTCTAAGACTTTACAAATTTTACATCTTGTTCCATTCTAGAGAGAATCCAATAGCATATCCTCATTCTATTCTCCTCTCTCACTCATTTTAAAATGTTCTAGGGTTTTATATCATTCATTCTTAACCCTAACCCTAGTTACAACATTCCAACAAGGAATGGTTCGGTTCAACTTCCAACAAGCAATAGTAGTAAATAGTTAAGAGCATTCCATATAGTTAACAGGATATCAAAAAGTTATTTACTCCAGCTACTTCACAACAACCATGTGAAGCGAGCAATATATTGCCATATCGATGGGACATCTTATCACCTCCCACCGATACAAGATAGTCACTCTAATGTTTACTGTACCAGTCCATGCGGTTCCTACTTCAACATTATTACCAAGTCAACCTCATCGCCATATCGGTGAGACAACATGTCGTATACCACCAATATAATGAAGTCATACTGATGTAGTCCATATCATTCTATGTGGTCCCTATTGACGAGTCAACCTAGCTTGCACCATTTATTGCTTCCACCCTGACAAATTAGGTCCCACCATAGTCATTAGTCTATCAAGGGGACAAAATTTAAAGTCCTGCTAAAGTAGCCACATCCCACCAATGAAGCACCAATCACTAAGTCACTCAACATCTGAACTTTTGAACCTAGAGTCGAAGGATGCAAAGTTCTGAAAAGTCACGACATGCTAACGAAGGGATAGCTCTATCACTCAAAACTCAAACTTTCAAACATAGAGTCGGAGGTTGCAAAGTTCTCAAAACCTGCGACATGCCGATAATGAAGAGAACCACAAAGTTGATAAGTTGGGAGGTTATGAAATTTTAGAACCTCGCGACTTAAGTTAGTAAATCTTAGAAACCCACAACTTAAGTAGAAAACCATTTCCTGCCAAAGAGATTTCGATCAAACTAGTAACTTTTTCCTGTGATATTCAACTATCTGTTCAAAAATGTAGAGGGTCAAACACCAGTGTGTTTGAGGCACCATTTCTCAACAGTCCTTCCCAAACTCTAACATAATCTTCCAATCCCCAACATACACAATAAAAGTAGCCAAAAATGATGGACTTGTAGGGTTGGTCCCTGCCAACCTTAATCAAACCAGCTAAGAAAAATATCTAGAGGCATGTTCTTATCTTGCTACTACTTTTTGAGTTATGGTTACATGATCTAGATCTGGATTTGTAAATTGACTACAACTTACATGTGATGGGGTGAGTATTGAACAATTCAATCCAATAGAAAATTGAGGGATACGATGTTCTTCTTGACTGGATGTTTGACTTGAAATTTAAGTGTAGCTAACTTGTGATGGGATGAGATTCAAAAAAATAGTACCAACAAAAAATTGAGGGATGTTTATGTTCAATATTTCTTGAAATAAAGCATCATTCTTTGGTAACAGGTTCATACAACTGCTTAACCATCTTTCTCACTATAATTCCCTATGGGCCACCTCAATCTCTCTTTCCTTTCTATCTTGTTCCTTTTGAACCTGATGGAACCCCTAAAATTGCTTTGTGTTTCATCTCAAAACTCTGAAAATTTGGCTATTTTCATGTCCGAGGACTTAGGGTTTTGTCTATCATTATGCTTTAGGGCTTGTGTTCTTAAAAACCCTTCTTTAAAAACCCTTATGTTTGATGCCCTTTGCAATGTTATAATTTTTCATTAACCTGCTATGCTTGTTTCTAGTCATGTTAAAAGCAACTTGAGTCTTGGAGGTCTGTTGAATAATTGGCCCCTTGTGGTTAGAATCTCCCACTACCCATTGCATTATATCTTCGCGTGGGGTAAGTGCACCAATCTATGACACAATTTAGGTGTCAAATTGTAAAAATTCACAAAAAAAGCCAAAATTGGCCATTTGGCGCACACCAAATGACTTGGAGTCATTTGGCATGTGCCAAATGGAAAAGAAAAATAAAATCCCAAAATGTATTTTAAACCCTCATTTGTCTTCAACCTGTGGCTTGTCTTGGAGGATTGGAGGTCTGCAACTCGCGCTCACCAAATATCATCCATTATTTGCATCGTTAGCTTGTTATCTTTCATGAGGATGCCGCCAACACATCAGAGATGTCAAAGATTGTGAAGAGGTATGTATTTTTATTCAATTTATTTTGAATTTGATTTATAATGCAGATTGAAATAGGTTTTTATAATAAAATTTGGTTCTATTATCAGGGAATGAAACTCCACCTCGAAACTTTGAAAATTCATAGTCACCTCCTCAGAAAGAGCCTCCTATTCAAGAAAAACCTGAAATTCCTCCATTAATTCATAGGCATCCTCAAGGAACATAAGAAAATGTTCTAAATCAAATTGAAAACAATAAAAGAGACATTGAACAATTAATTGGAAGATTAACCGAGCATGTCGAAACCCGCCCTTATAGGAGAGGGATTGTTGAATCATTGAAGTCAATTGTATCTCATGTAGGAGAAATGAGCGAGAAAATATTTTTTTGGTTAAATAAGAGGCATGAGATGAGACAATATTATGCTAGAGGTTTGTCATATGCAGATGTTAAAAAACAAAAAATTATCAAAGTCGACTTGTGTGCCCTATTTACAGACCCAAAAACCAACGCACCTTTGTCTCATACATGCAGGAGATTCCTCATCCATTGGTGCCACCATAAGTTAATTAAAAATAAATTTTGGGAGTAGTGGTGGATGGTATTTGACCAACCTCCATGCAATAACCATGAGGTACCACAATACTTTTTGAGGAAACTCTATTGTGAGTTTATCCTCAATAAGATGCCAAATTATTTTGACATCTTAGACTTTCAAGGTAGAGTTGGGGGCTCCACAAATGATATAATTTTTGCATGATGTAATCCACAGTTGGCACTAAGACCCTTGGCTAGACCCATGGTGGAGCATGTCATCATTCCTTCCATTGTTAAGGATAGTGTAGAGGTGGACATGTTGGAGTCGACTGGCTCACTCACCTAGACCATTTTACAGTGTATGAGGTCTCTAATAGAGCTTGGTGTGGAGGACACGTGTAGGCCCCAAGCTCCACCCCACCATTGTGGCAGTTGTGGTTTAGTTTGCACATACGATTATCAGATTGCTTGGGATGTAGCTACATAGCCTACATTAGTTGCAAAGGCGATGGTTTTCATAGATGATATGTTGAATGATATATTCGGCATTGACAATCAGGTAAAATTCAGCAAGTTCATTTAATGTTGTTTATTAAATTATATTTTGAAATTTAAGAATAAGGAAATTAGTAGAATTTTGATTTGATGAAATTTTAGAGTCGGAGTGTTCATGAGATGTGCCCCATTCCTACAGACCCTTATTTTTTCTCGACGTTGAGTCTACAAGTATGCAACTAGTTTTAAAGATATTATTATTGCATTTGAACAATTTAACTTTATATTTGAATGTTTGTCTCATAACATGCTTTGGATTTCAAACAGTTTCTTGGTGGACCTTCGACCTCCACACCTCACAATTCATTTCCTCAAGTACCTTACACTCAGGTAGCCTTTTTTCAATAATGGTGTTGTAAAACAATGTTAGCTAGTTTTCATAATTTTTTATATACAAATCTAAAAAAATGATGAGAAACACAAACATTGCATTTGTATTCCTTTATCATGTCACATTATCTTCTCCTAATTCACTTTTTGTTCCTTTATTCCTTCCTAATCCCATCCCATTAACATTTAATAGTTCACCCTACCATTTACTCTTTCATTTACCATTTGCAGATGTTGACATCAGATAGCCCTAGTGTTGTTGGTGGCACGATGGACCACAGAGTTGTTGTAGAAATAGCTAGTTCTGATCCATTAAGAGAGGTATGCAACAGATTAGTCAATTTGACATTATATTTTCTCTTTTATGGTCTATTATCAAAAAAATTCATGATACTTTTTGTGTAGCTTAATTTATATCTTGATGGTTTCTATAGGTGGTTGTCACTCCAGATCATGGACATGGTAATGATGTAAATGTGAATGATTACTATCTGTATGCGGCAAGTGATTATATTTTGTTATATGTCATTCCACAATTTAATTTTTTTGTATTAACATCTTTACATTTTATGATATCAGTTGAAGGTGCAGAGTGAAGAGAGGAGGACTAGTGAGCATGTTCGAAAGACTAGAGAACCAACAGTCACTCCATCCAACCGAATTTTGAAGGTAGCACAGGATCTATTTCCTTCCCCTAGAGGGAAATGATTGTATTAGGGTTGTTTGTTGTATGCCTATGTGGCATTTTGGAACATATGTTTTGTACAAGCAATATATACATGACATTTTATGTCCATAATATGGCTCCTTTGTACTAAGCTTGTATGGCTTTCTTGGATATATTCTATATGCTTTTATCAATATATATCATTGTATACCTTATGGATTTTCGATTAAAACAATCTTATGTTGCTACTGCCATTCTTGAATGATGTTATCATGTGTATTGTGTAAATCGTATGCTTGAATGTTGTAGGCATGGATTTTGTTTACATCTAATGCTTAATTAATCACTGTTGATTTCTCAATAAGCTCCATCTAAAGTGTATTATGTAAATAAGCTCCATTCCCGTTGGTTTGTATCCTTTGGAATGCTTCAATTACATGTACCTCACTTATTTGCATGTATGCTTCACTTATTCACATGTGTAATGCATGTATAGTGTGTGTATTCATGTGTATGATTGATGCTTTGAATGCATAGCAGCAAAAATATTTTGGGGAAAATTTTGACAAACCAAAAGTATAAGAGTTTTTTAAAAAGTCAAGAAAAAATCATATTTAAAAAAATGTACAAAATTGTAGAACAAGAAATAAAATCTATTTATTTTGAAATTGAAAGGTATTTCCATAGCATATAGAAATATAGAGAGAAAATAAAATAAAGATTTTAACTAATGAATTGTAAAAAATATTTTTTTGTAGTTTATATTCATATCCTTGATTACATTTTATTGCACATCTTTCAAAGTCAAAGCATTACTTCACACTACATAACTAATAACTAGATGCTGATAGATGATAAAATTTCAATTACAATATAGTTTTTACAAAGTCAACCTAAGCAATTATGCAATTACTTCACATTGCATAACTAATAAGTAGGAGTAGCTGCCAATTGCATTTTGTTATCATGGCATTCTATGAGGCCAAATTTCTTTGACATATTTTATCAAATAGTTCACTGCCTTGTCTATGTTACCACAATTTTCATACATGTCTACCAAAGTATTTTTTCAAACAGTTCATTTCCTTGTTGCTATGGCTAAAATCATAAAACAAGTTCTTTTGAAAAAAATGTCTGAAAGAAATGTGGTCTCATGGTGATGGAATTCCATGACATGCAAATTGCTATGAATTTCCATGCCATTCCATCACCATGAGACCACGTTTCTTTGAGGAATTTTTTCAAACAATTCATTGTCTTGTCTATGCTACCACATTTTTCGTACATTTTTACCAAAGCATTTTATTAAACAATTCAATTCCTTGCTGATATGGATAAAATCCTAAAATAGGTTCTTGCAAACAAGCTATGGATGCTTGGAAAAAATCTATCAAAGCATAATAAGAAGCAATAACATAGGCAACTAATGTAGAGACAGGAGACCCAAACCCACTCAAAGTGTCAAATTTCCTTCAAGAGGCATCTAACAAGATTAAAAGGATCTATTGGACCAATCCAAACAACTCCCAAATTTTGAAATCAATCAGAGGTAGGATTTCCCACTTTCACCCTTGCAAACCTAGTAGCAGTGCAAACCTATTTTTAGGCACTTAACTCCACAACTTCCCAAAACATTTGAAAAAAGAGAGGATGATTTAGACACCAATTATAGAGTTACAAAACATATCTTAGCCCCACATATGACTCCTTTGGAACAAATTTGAGAAAACTGACTTTCTCACTGTTTTAGGCCTCCAAATAGGTCAATTTTACAAAGGACCCCCCTCTTAAACTTGTGAAAACAATCTAATACTTTAGGAAAGAAATTTTTAGGTTATCAAACCCCAAAATTCCCCATTAGATTTCATTTGTACGGCCACCTAAACACCAAACCCAAAAACCCTTGTTTTGTGCACTTTTGATGAGGGTTTATTGAAAAAGACACTTCCAAGCCCTTCCCAAACATGCCACCTAGTAAAACACCCTTGAATTCACCCCCACAAGCTAAAATTTTAGAAGATAACTTTTTTTAACACCCCATCATCAGGTGCAGGTCTATACCCATTAAATTCATGTATTTTCCAATGGAAACAACCCTAGGGACTCACCAAAATCAAGAAATGCGCTTTACCTACACAAACAAAGATGCATACATGATTATTTCACCTATCTAAGCCTATCCACCAAGTTATAGGACTATACAGTGGGAGGAAGGCTTAGAAACCCAATTTGTTCCCTTTCAAAACCCCCAAAATAGGGTAAATCAGCAGTCCTAGAAAAATAAAGATTTCTCCCTCAATTTGCATAATTAAGACCTCAAATATGAAGCATTAGAGAGCCAAAAAATGTACCTAAAACATCCAATAATTTTTAGAGTAAAGTTAGGTTGTACAGGTCCTTACCAAGCCTTCAAAGTTTAGAAAAATGGGAAAAAAGTTGTTGAGAACATTGTATTTCATGAAAACAAAATGTGTACAATCTCCAAACTCCCTTCAACAACCCTGCACAAGTCATTTTTGAGGCTTTTATAATTATTACATTCAAATCTAACTTCTCCCAACTTTTATAACTACCAAGTAACAAATTTTCAAAGGAGGTAGCCATTGGTTTTCAAATTTATTGCATTTATGCAACTTACAAATTTGACATTTTCCTCCTTTTGACTCTTTATTATTTCCTAATCCACTAGATCCTCTTAAATGACTTCCTATTCTTCTTACCTTGACAACATTTTACCATCTTGACAACTTTTAACATGATTACAAGTTATGGCCAAATTATCAAATGAAAACTCCAAATCATTTTGGAAACATGAGAAAGGTCTAAGTAGGCCTTATTGAAACAAAAAAAAATTCAAACTCTCCAATCTTAACCACAATTCCATCCATGACCATTCACTACCATATCAAGAAGCTTGGAGCTCCCGCACCAACAAGGCAGTAAATTTTTCAAAAAAATGCCTCAAAGAAATGTGGTCTCAACGTGCTTAGCATACATGTCTACCAAATCATTTTATAAATCAATTCACTACCTTGCTACTATGGCTAAAATTCTAAAATAGGTGCTTTCAAACAAGCTATATGGATGCTTGGAAAAAATCCATCAAAGTGTAATAGTAAGCAATACATAGAAAAGGTAGCGAACAATTTGAAAAAATTCCTCAAAGAAATGGGGTCTCATGGTGATGGAATTCCATGACAAGAAAATTCCCTGGATTGTCATGGAATTCCATCACCATGAGACCACATTTCTTTGATTCCTTTTTTCAAATAGTTTACTACCTTATCTATGCTACCACATTTTTCATGCATGTCTACCAAAGAATTTTATCAAATAGTTCACTATCTTGCTACTATGGCTAAGAGCCTACAACAAGTTTTTTCGAACAAGCGATGGATGCTTGGAAAAAATATATCATATCATAATAGTAAGCGAAAGCATAGACAAGGTAGTGAGCTGGTAGTATGCGATGGATGCTCCCATCTTTTACAAATGAGGGGTGAGCTCAATTTATAGGGTCCTTGAATACAATTCAATGACCAAGATTGATTTCGAATCAACGACCGAGATTACAAAATAAAACCCTAATTAGCATTTGTCACAACTAACTACCTCTCGACCAATGAGAAAATTACATTTGGGGACACTTGTCCTTCTGCTAAATATAAACCAATAATAAAAATTTGTTGCATTATGAAGTGTCAGGTTCATTGAACCTAGACATGCTAGCTTGGAACATTTTGATTTGTTGGAAGATGACGAGGCACCATCTAGCATGTTGGATGTTCCCTTTGATCTTGGCCTAAGGCAGAATTCAAGATATGTTGTCCATCTCCTTTTTTCAGCTTGGGGTGGACTTTAAGTTGTCTTTGTCATGTATGCTTTGAGCTGGGCCGACTTTACATTGTCTTTTCCATGTATGCTTTGAGTTGGGAGGACTTTACCTTTGTCTTGGACAAGCATTATTCAAGCCAAGGGTGGACTTGATAGTAGTTTTGGCATAGCTTTTCTTTCTAAAGAAAACTTTGCATCATCTTTGACATTTTCCTTGACCATGGGCATGGTGAACTTTGCTTGTGCCTTACCAAGATTGGGCAGACTTGCTCTTGACTTACACATGCTGATTTTTCTTCCAAGAAAAAACTAAGAGAGGTTATTGTATAGGGGCACAACATGATTCCATAGGCTTATACAATAAGTTTCTAAGCATCATTTTGTCTGATTATCGTCACGCTAAAGTTTGTAGCCATTTTGCACTTTAGACTCTTAAGGGATTCAGTTGATTGAACGTAGCTTAGAGTGATTCGGCGCATTTGGGTGTGAAAGATGACCGTGCCTAGAATAAATGTTCCCACTTAGACGCGTTGGAATAGTTAGTTTGGTCACATGAGTTGCAGAACAAAATTTGCACCACTTTCCAACTTTGCACTACTTGCATTTGACAATTTTTTCCCCAAGAGAAATGTTGCTATCACAAGAAAATGCCTTTGAGATAAAAAAAACCAATATAGGTTATTGTATAGGGGCACAACACGATCCCATAGGATTATATGAGAAGTTTTTAAGCCTCACAATGTCCGAGTAATGTCATGCTAAAGTTTGCAACCATTTTGCACTTTAGACTCTTAAGGGATTCAGTTGGTTGAACGTAGCTCAGAGTGATTTGGTGCATATGGGTGTGAAAGAGGACCATTCCTAGCATAAAAATACCCACTTGGATGTGTTGGAATAGTTAGTTTGGTCATACGAGTTGCTGAACGAAAGTTGCACCACTTTGCAACTTTGCACTACTTGCATTTGACAACTTTTTTTCCAAGAGAAATCTCACCACCACAGGAAAATTCCTCCAGGAAGAAAAAAAAAGAGATATTATTGTAGATGGGCATACCAAAATCCCATAGGCTCAAACGAGAAGTTTCTAAGCCTCACGGTGTCCGAGTAACGTCATGTTGAAGTTTGCAGCCATTTTGCACTTCAAAATCTTAAGGGATTCAACTGGTTGAACGTAGCTCGGAGTGATTCAGCGCATTTGGGTATGAAAGAGGACCATTCCTAACATAAATGTACCCTCTCATATGCCTTGGAATAGTTATTTTGGTTGTACGAGTTGCATAACGAAAGTTGCACCACTTTGCAACTTTGCACTACTTGCATTTGACAACTTTTTCCCCGAGAGAAATCTCGCCACCACAGGAAAACACCTCTAAGATAGTGAAAATTGAGATATTTTATTGTATATGGGCACAACACGATCCCATAAGCTCTGACAAGAAGTTTCTAAGCCTCACAGTGTTTGAGTAACACTATGCTGAAGTTTGCAGCCATTTTGCACTTCAGACTCTTAAGGGATTCAGCCTATTGAACGTAACTCAAAGCAATTCGGCACATTTGGGTGTGAAAAAGGACCATTCCTAGTGTAAACGTACCCACTCAAATGCATTGGAATAGCTAGTTTGGTCGTATGAGTTGTAGAATGAAAGTTGCACCACTTTGCAACTTTGCACTACTTGCATTTGACAATTTTTTCCCTAAGAGAAATCTCGCTGCCACAAGAAAATTCCTAAGATAGTGAAAATTGAGAGAGGTTATTGTAGAGGGGCACAAAATAATCCCATAGACTCTGACGAGAAGTTTCTAAGCCTCATGGTGTCCGAGTAACGTCATGCTGAAGTTTGCAGCCATTTTCCACTTCAGACTCTTAAGGGATTTAGCCAGTTGAACGTAGCTTGTAGTGATTCGACATGTTTGGGTGTGAAAGAGGACCATGCCTAGCGTAAACATACCCACTTAGATGCATTGGAACAATTAGTTTGGTCGTACGATTTGTAAAACGAAAGTTGCACCACTTTGCAACTTCGCACTACTTGTATTTGACAACTTTTTCCCCAAGAGAAATATCGCCGCCACAAGAAAATGCCTCTGAGATAGTGAAAAATAATAGATTTTCTTATAGAGGGGCTCAAAATGATCTCATAGGCTCATACGAGAATTTTCTAAGCCTCATGGTGTCCAAGTAACGTCATGTTGAAGTTTGCAGCCATTTTGCACTTTGGACTCTTAAGGGATTCAGCCGGTTGAATGTAGCTCAAAGCGATTTTGCATGTTTGGGTGTGAAAGAATACCACTACTAGTGTTAACGTACCCACTCGGACCTATTGGGACAGTTGGTTTGGTCATACAAGTTGCACCACTTTGCAACTTTTCACTACTTGCATTTGACAACTCTTTCCCCAAGAGAAATCTTGCCGCCATAGGAAAATGCCTCCAAGATAGCAAAAACTGAGAGAGGTTATTGTAGAGGGGGGAAACATGATCCCATAGGCTTAGACAATAAGTTTCCAAGACTCACGATGTTTGAGTAACGTCATGCTAAAGTTTGCAGTCATTTTGCACTTTAGACTCTTAAGGGATTCATCAGACCAGGAGGCTCAAACTCAATCAAATTGACAAATTTCCTTGAAGAGGCATCTAAAAGATTAAAATGGTATTTTAAAGAAATACAAACAATCTTACAAGTTAGACAACAATCAGAAGCACCATTTCTCAATTTCACCCACGAATCCTAGTAGTAGTGCAAACTCAAATTTTTTCCTTTTACTCAAATACTCTCCAAGACACCTGACAAACATATGATGGTTTCAAACACCCATTTCAGAGTTGTAACACATATCCCAAAATCATAAATAAGTCTTTTGGACCAACCTAAAATCACCCCTTCTACGCTAACCTAATTAGGTTGATTAGGCCTAAATTACAAAGCAACATATCTTTAAACTTCTCACATGCCCTTGAAACCTTGGGGCAACATTTCCTATGCTCTCAAACCTCTGAAACCAATTTTTTTTCCATGGTTAACCCTTCCAACATTGCAAACCACAAAACCCTCAATTTCATGCCAAACCAAGGGGGTTTATTCAAAATCCTACTTGCACAACCTCCCGGACCATGCCACTAACTCAAACATGTGTATTTTGACCCCTATGTGCTCAAAAGTTGAAAAAAAATCCACACTCTCATTGATTTTAACAAACCCTAGGTTGAGGGCTCCCTTTTCATGTGTTTTCTTTAACAAAAATCAATAGGACAGCACGCTTATCTCCTTTGTTCCTTCCCCACAACTATAATCATGTAACCTACAACTTAATCAGACTCCCTAGGGCCCATTACACTAGTTACAACAGATATAGTCAGTGTAAGGGCCCTTTAAGACATGTTTTTTTATCATAAAACCCTCAACAAGGTGCTCTCGGCCTGTCACAGGAAAACAATGATTTCCTTAACAAATCTTTATTAAATTCTTTCAAACCTAATGCAAAATAAGGCTAACACAGTCCTCCATGAGAAATGAAAGATTACATAGAAAATTTCAGTCTGTATGACTCGTACAGGTTTGCAAAATGTGAAAGAAACACAGAAAAATGAAGAAAACTCAAAATTTTCTTATTGCCAATACCTTAAAATTCGATCCAATATTACAAATGGTGTCCTCATGCCTTTTTAAAGGCTTCTCCTCTTCAACCAATGACCAACTGCCCTCCCGATTGAAATTTAAACCAATTATGACCGTTGGAGATCACAATTTCATCTTTTACACAATTTAATAACATCATTACATGCTTTGCAATGTTTGCTCTTTTTGACCCTTTTAATCACCTAACCTATTACAATGGGTCTAATGAGACCTTATTCACCTAAAAACCATGTCTTATTCAAGAAAACAATATACTACTACCCTTGACACCACCTTGACAACTTTGATACTCCTTTCCATTTGATTTACAATCATTACAAAATGAATACATAAGCCCCTCAAAGTTGACCAAGTACCATAGAATGGTCACTTAGGACCTTATTTGAACTCATGGACTCAACAAAAACACCCTAACACACACACTACCTATCAAACTCTTCATGGAAAACAAAGAGAAGGTTTGTGCTCCTACGCCAAGCCCAAACATCCAAATGACCTACTATGCCTTTGTAGACCTTCTATCACATCAAACTCCACCTAATAACACTAAAACAACTAGGTTCTAACCTTCTTCCAAACTATTTTTTTAATCCGCTACTTCAAGCTATGCCTCCTAGGCCTAAATTCATGCTTTTTCCATAGGGCCAACATGGAAATTTCTAGCAAATGTCTTTTCCACCCATTGTATTCTATTGTAACTCGGTGGAATGGAATAATTAGGTGTAGGGGACATGTGTGCATGATTTCAGGAGTAGGGGTCACCATTTGGGGGTTTAGGCCTAATGCCTAGTTGTCAAGAATGTGTGTTTCGAGTGAAATTTGGAGGTTAAGAGTAGGTAGTGATGGAAAACACTTGGGGCAACACTTTCTAAGAGTTAATTTAGCAAGGGCAGACATATTTGAAGGTGTTGGAGGCATTCAAATGGTGAGGAGAGGTCTGGAGATGAGGTTTTAAATAAACCCTCTTTGAAACTTGTCAAAAGTCAGAGTTTTGAGTTTTGGAGTGTTGGTGATTGTTTCATTGGATGATGATTGTTGATTTAGTGCTTATGTACCCTGCTCATAACTATCCAATGGTGTTTTGTGTCTGGAAGGAAGATTAAAGACTCATTGGTTTTTTGAGAGTTTGCCACCTTGCTCTGCATCACTTTGGCATCTTTATCAACATAAAACTATGATATTTTTTGTATTTCAATATGTAATGATAATGCAATATGAAATATGTAGTGTAAGACAATGACATATATGTGTATTTAAACTTTAAAGTTAAAATGTTAAACTTTACCATTGTTCTTGTCTTCAAAGTTGTTTAAACTATATAATTTAACCATAATATAACTAAGCAATATATGATATAATTTAACCATTATTCATTATTTTTGATTGTCAACTATATAATATAACCATTATTTTTTATGATATTGTAGATTGATATTTAACCATTGTTGAAGATTAAATTTTTGAGCAATTTAAACATGCACATGACGAACAAATTATTTTGATTCTCAACTTCTATATATGAAATTATCCAATAATCAAATGTATGTCCATATATAAAAATGGCATCAACGCCAACTCAAATAAAGTCTTACAAAGTGTGGCATATGCCATCTCGATAGCTATTCATAATATACATGCCAAAAATGTCTATCTCATCCTAAACTACTGGTGGATCATCAAAATGGAGCCTCTTTCAAGCACTCTTTGGCTATGAAGGTAACTACACAAGAAAAATTCAAACCACAATTCAAATTAGTTACATTATATAATTTGAAATTGAATAATTAACATCAAAATCAATATACATTGAATTATAATTGAACTCTAGAATTGAAATATTGATTACCTCATATATATACATCTCTTCAAACTGTCATGAGTCCTAGAATATACCCCTCTCAAAGAACCAATCATATCAACTTTTGGAATGTCAATCTATATAGGTGAACACAAAAGCATCAAATTGATACAAGTTAGCATACAATTGTCGATAATAGGAACATATTTACCAAACACAAAATAAAATAAACACAAACCTCTTTAGTCATCTCTTTTTCTTATCTCCTTCAGTTGTTTTGACACCTCCTCCCTGAGGTGTTTCAACACCTACTCCTTCAAGTGTTCCAACACCTACTCCTACAAGAGGAAAACAAGATAAACAGATAATAGAAGAGCATTTTTTAATGGAAAATTGAGGTTTTAGAGACTAAAAGTGGGTGAAGTTTTGGGGAAGCATAATATTAAGGATTATTAAGCATGTGTAGGCTTAAACAAGGGTGTTTGAAGTGGTCATAAGGTCACAGGAGCCCTGGAGATGGGTCTTTCAATGTATTCTCCAAAATCCCACTATACTGTAGGGGAAACTAGGCCAAGTAGGCCTCTTTTCCAAAGAGACACCTTCCCAAACACCTACAATCAATTCAAACACCATGGACAGTCATTAAATAGGTTACTAACCTTAAGATTTCATAATTTTTAGAGCTTCAACCACTTACCAAGATACCAATCCACTAAACCCTCACTCTCAAGCCACCAAACCTAGGTTTTCCAAGGATCCTTATTGAAAATCACTCTTCCCACAATTAACTCTCACATCCAACACCCAAAACATACCATATAATGTCTATACATGCTCAAAAGACTCTCACAAATGACTTCCCCAAATGATTTCATCCATTCACACTCTAAAATTATGCAGTCCCAGGGACTCAAACTCAACCAAATTGACAACTTACATTTAAGAGTCATCTAACAAGATTAAAAGGCCTATTAGAGAAATTTCAACTATTCCCCAAAGTTAGAAAACAATCAGAAACATATTTTCTTACTTTCATCCATGTAACCTTGTATTACTACAAATCTAGTTTTTGGCCTTTAACTCCAATATCTTCCAAAACACATTGTAAAGAAAATATGGACTCAGATACCCATTTCAAATCTATAAAACATATGTAAACCCCAACATTAACTCTTTTGGACCAACATGGAGATCCAATACCCCTACCATGGAAGAAACCTAGTGAAATAGGCCTCTTTTTCAAAGAGAGTACCCTTTATCCTTCACCAAACCCTCTAAAACCTTGGGGCAGCAATTCAAATTCCCAAAAAACATAGAATCTGCAATTAGATTCCACTTGTACAGCCAAATCAACCCCAAACTCAAAAACCCTCGTTTTATGCACTATTGATGAGGGTTTATTAAATATGATGCTTCCAGACCTCCTCAGGCTTCAAAACCAACTTGAACACTTTCCAATAACCCTGTACATGCTTAATGATTCAAAATACATGGCCTCCCATACAGATTCCACCAAACCCTAGACCAAAACCCCTATTTACATGCATTTTCTACACAAAACTCACAAGAACAGCAACCCTGGTCTACTTAATTCCTTTCTCACAACATAAATCAATCTCCTTAGCATCTAAAAATCCTCCATAAGACCCAATACACTATTTATAGTGAGCATAGTTGGTGTAAGGGTCTTCAAGACATGATTAAGGCTACAAAACCCCAAAACAAGGTATACTCAATTATTCACAAGAAAACAACTATGCAATGCTTCAAATTCTCTGTTAAACCTTCAAACCTGATGCAAAACATAAAAGATTCATGCCACTACATTTTTCATAAAGAAATTACTCAATTCAATGATTGTACGTTATCATACAGGTCTAGAAAAGACAAAAAAAATTAAAAATTTGTTGCTAATAGTGAGAATTCAATTGGATTTCTTCACAAAAACATGAAGCCAACATTACAAATGATGACCACCACATTTTTAAAGGTTTCCTAATCAAATAAAACTGACATAACAGCCTCCAACTAAATTTTGAATCCCATATTAGCCGTTGGAGTTCCAAATTACATTTGTTTACCTATCTTTGTTAACAACTCGTTTGATTCCTTTTACATTCTTTTACTATTTGGCCCTCCAAAACATTTAAATAATTTCAAATACATTTAAAGCACCTATGTTGGTCTAATTAGACCTTATGAGACCCTAAAACATGACCTAATACATAAAAAGAAACATGAATCTACTTAGACCCCCATTTGTCATCATTGACAATTGCTTCACATATTTGACCTTGTTTACAAAAATGGATCAATGAGACACAAAATGGTCTTTATAGACCTTATTAAATCAAATAAACATCAAAAAAACTTTGCAACCACTAAAATAGACTTATTACATCAATAAATGGTCTATATGACCTTATCCAAGCCAACACAAGACTTCATCACCCTAATGACAACCACCGAAGCTTGGTGCCCCTGCACCAAATAGTGGTGCAGGAGCACCTACACCTTACTATGCTCAATGTGATTGGTGTATTGGGTCTCATGGAGAATTTTTAGGTGTTAGGGAGAGTGTTTTATTTTGAGAGAAATAAATCAAGTAGATTGGGTTGCTATCCCTATTGAGTTTATGTGGGAAAATGCATGGAAGTAGAGATTTTAGTCTAGGGTTTGGTAAAATATGAGTGGGAGGTCATTTATTATGAATTAATAAGCATTTGCAAGGTTTCTTAAGAGTGTTTGAGTTGGTTTTGAGATCTGAGGAGGCATGGAATGTAGGTTTTTAGTAAACCCTCTTGGTTTGGCTAAAAAATTAAGGGTTCCATAGTTTTCTATGTTAGAAGAGTAAAATCTAGAAACTATTTGTGTATTTTGTGGTTTGAGGGCATGGGAAATGCTTCCAAAAAGTTTTAGTTTCCTGTGTTAAGTCTAAAGGTGGGTTGCTTTGTAATTTAGGCCTAATTAGCCTAATTAAGACAGCGTAGGAGTGGGAGTTTCAGGAGTTTGATCTAAAGGACTTGTGTTTGACCCTGAGATATGTTTTGTAACTCTGTAATGGGTGTCTGAATCATCCTCTCTTTTTTTCAAGCTTTTTGGGAAGTGTTGGAGTTAAGGGCCTAAAACCGAGTTTGCACTAATACTAGGGTTGCAAGGGTGAAAGTGGGAAATTCTACTTCTAGTTGTTTTCAAACTTTGGGAGTTGTTTGGATTGGTCTAATAGGCCCTTTTAATATTGTTAGATGCCTCTTGAAGGCAGGTTGACACTTTGAGTGAGTTTGGGCCTCCTAGGTCTGCATCAAATAGAGAACAACATATAACCATCATTTTGCATATCTACATTAATGCAATTTTGCAAACCCTTATACAATCAAACTTAAACACTTGAAATAAATCAATGATCAATAACATGAATTTATAAATTCAATGTGCATACTTACCAATCAATCTAGGGAGCCATCTCGGTCTGCTCTACTCTTTATCGTGTCAAATATTTCCTCATGGTTAGACTCACACACTTTCCACAAGTTTGAGTAGTGAAGAATCTTCTGATGTGTATCGAAGTCCTCAAACAACCAAACTACAACATTCTTAATTGGGTACCTTCTAAGCCATGTTCCAATAACAACCACCGAACTTGTAGGATATTCAATGTTTTCTCCATCTAGAACTGGGGCCTCCAATTTCTTTTTGGCCTCGATACGACACAGGTAGTAATTTGTATCCTCTTCATTGTCTTCATCCGCAACCACTACATAAACATGCCCTACATTGATATGTTCATCTTGTTAGATGTATTTAATGAACATCAAAATAAAACCTGAAAGAAAGATATATTACCTGGTTCTACAAGGTCTAATACATGATTAAATTCAACAGATGATTGCATCTCTATGATTTGTAGAGCTGTCGAGAGCTAATAAGTGTCAAGTGGGGTTATACTTCTTACAGACCATTTTCCAACCCACTCTATTGACTTGCAATCATTCCATGCTTAAAGTGTACGTGCAGAACAAAAGCATGCCATATTTCACATATGGATAGTCCATGTACCTGCATTGGAGCTTCTAAAAGAGTGTAGCTCATTCAATCCTGTTAGTGTAGAACAATCCTCATATTTTGCAATGTTAGTATCATCTATTAAATGAAAAAATCTATTAACTAAAGAATTACCTTGACTACCTGGACCCATTGCATGATTGCACTACTCGACAATTGATCTTGCATATATCAAATTTACACTGTCTTTGTACTTTAACTCTTCTCATGCAAGGGCTCTTTTGGTACATGCACCCACTCCATCATGCTCCCCCTTTCCATGCCTGGCCTCTGAGAAGTTCCACATATGTTGAACACCACTGATCCTATGCATCCTGCTCAACCAGTAAAACATTCTAGCATTCTTGAATTATTATGTACAATTATCTAACCATATGATATGTTGATTGAATGATATGCCCCTACTAGCCAGATCAGCATAAAACATCTAAAAGAAACCTTGTACAAACTCGGTAGAATGTGTGTGATCATCACCGATGTAAAAGTGATACTCCCTCAATACTTTCTTGTTATCTTTTGTACTATCATTTGCATGAATGAATGCTATATGCACAAATATAGCAACCTATGTGGAGTTGTAGTACTATGATTGCACCTTATTCTATGGTTGTAGTGTGTAATTCTCCATGAAGTCAACAACTGAAACGATGCTATGAAGTGGAAGTGTGTCCTTGCATAACTTGAACTATGAGTCCAACCATTGATCTCTATGTGTATGCCTTGCATACTCATAGACCACCTAATCACAGAAATTTCCCATAAACTGATATACTGGAATCTTATCACTGACCAATTCACACTTCTTTGCTTCTTTCCCATCTTTTAGACTGTAGGCCACTATCTTGTATTTTCCAAATTCGACAATTTTGTCTCCAATTGTGTGTGTACTAGCCATGTGTTGGAAAATTGAAAATTTTGCATGCCACCACAATGATGACATGTTCCATCCAAACATGACTTGTAAAAAATTTGACCATCCTCTCTTTCACATAAAATGGAAGATAAGAATTCCCTTGAGGATTTGGGTGGAGGCCTTATGTTACATTCCTGCAAAACATTGTCAATATACATATCTACACATATACATCGATCAACATCATAATGGTTACTTGATATGTACTCTAAAAAAACAAGTAGTGCATGTGTGATTTATTTTGACATAAAAAGGATTTAGCATTTCAAAATACCTTTGACATATTTTAATTTCAGGAAACTTTTGTACAAAATCAGCAAAAAATTGGGTTTGAGTGGTATCCAAATAATGCTTTGGATGTGGCTCATGGATTTTACACCAAATTCTCCTTACACCATCTCTTTGATTAGGAGAGGTCCTTGTGTTATCCTTACAATAATATAATATGAAAGATCTCAAGCCTTGAGCAATTCTTTTATCTTTCCATGGCACTCTACCCGAGAATGCCCATAACTCATTACTATTTGGTTCCTCCAATATTTCACACCTTCCTTGGGCTCTCATTAGAGATGATCTACTTATTTTCAAAGACTTACTTGTCTTTGTAAGGTTCACCTTGTTCCTTGTTTGGCTGCTTAACAATGTTGTTTTCATCACATGTCTTGTGGCACAACTATCCTTCGTGTGTGAGGTAGAACCCATGCTCTCATATGCACTCATCAAGTTCTTTACAATGGAATTTTCACTTGAGTCATTCAAAACTCTCAGCTAGAGATCCTTCATGGTGGGCCTAAATTTGAGTTGCCACATCATTTCAACAAATAGTTGGCATCTTCCACCCTCACTTAGCTTCTCAAAAAAGAACTCCATATCCTTTGTGCAACTCTTTGACATGTACATTTTGACATCTTATCAAGCATCTATTTCAAAACATTGGAATCAATATCAATCAAAAATCTAGGTTTTCTATGCAAAACTCTAGGAGGAGTTCTCAAATGTAAATTTGTGTCAACATTAGGAATGTCAACAACATCTGACATAGATCGTGTACCTTCAATCAGAGGTGCAATTGATGACATACCTTGAGATTGACATGTAAACGATGTTGTACCTCCACCTTGAGATGTCGTTTGTGGAGTGACTTCAAATAGAGACATGTTTGTTGATGTACTTTTGAAATGCAATGTTGTTGATGGTGTGTCTTCAACTATAGGTGTGATTTCCGATGTACTTGGAAGACCACATGTTGTTGATGGTGTCTCTTCAATTGGAGATGTGCATTGAACTTCACCTATGGTTGATAATGTGCCTCCAACTTGGGGACCCATTTGTGTCCTTCCATAAAATTTGTCCATTCATGCCCTTTTTTTTCCAATTGTACATCTCTCTTAGATTGCACAAGAATTTCTGGTTGTATGGGCTGCAATTCTTTTGCTTCACGAGCTGCAATTTTTTATTCTCTTCTCCTTGCATTTTTTGCTGCACGTTCTTCTAGTGTTAGAGGCTCTGGTCATTTCCTCGTCATGATGTTGAATGTTGCATATTGGAAATCACACATAGAAAAAACAAGTAATGCATTTTATGAAACATATTGATAATGTTGATTACATTGCATTTTAGTGAACACACCGAAGCATTTTATGAAAGAAGATAGCAAGCTGCTTGGAATTATCAAACATGTCTATATGCTACAACATTTTTCATACATAAATCTACCAAGGAAGAATGGTAAATGGTATGAATGAATGGAAACTTGAATTAAACCAACTATGTCTTGTGTCACTTGAAATTATCTAAGCACATGATGAAGTTGAATTCTTTATGGCACAAAAAAATTAATAGAAACTTGCACATTAACATTTATGAAAGCTCTTAGGTTTTCTGAATTAGTTGAAAATAAAAGTTTTCCCACAACCATCAATAACAATGAAGATTAATAAAATCATCAAATGAATGGCCTATAAAATATCAAAACAAAACAAAAAAAATTGTGTTAAGTTGAATTCGTTTATCTAAGCATGCTGGAAATGGACTACTATAAGCAATGCAAATATAATTAATAAGAAAATTTGTGTTAAGTTGATGTCATTTATATAAGTTTAAACATGAATTCATCTAAATTATGTCATGGCTTTCATTTTTTTCTTCAAAGTCATAAAAATTAAACTTTTTTATGCAACTCTCATCTAATTCAATGTTGAATTCTATGTCCAATTGTTATGATTAATAAAATCATTAAAGGAATTTAGATTATTGTCAAAAATAAACAAACATACTAAATATAACACATTTCAATATTACCAAAAATGAATATATTACCTGAGATAATGTAAAATGTTGTAGAAATTTCAAAATGTCTTCATCTATGTTGTCTGCATGCAAATTGGTGGAAAAAAGGTGATGGATCAAGCATAGATTGGTACAACAGGGAGTCAAGTGCATAAAAAAGTCATTTCTTTGTCAGATTAAGCATTGAACTAGACAAAAGCATAAGCATGTGGGCCAAAATCATAGGGTGAACTCCTATTTTGTTGTTTCAAGGTAAAAACACATTTGGCTCTTGCCAAATTTGGCGAGCCCCAAATGTGGTGCTTTGAAATGCTTTCACAATATCAATAGAAGGGAGTGAGATTTGAGATAGAGGGAGAGGGGATATGAGTGAGAGAGATTATTCCTAGTAGTGTGGTAGGGATTGAGACCTGAGAGTGATAGAGACTTGAGAGGGATAGAGAGTTGTCCAGTTAGGGTGGGGGGAAAGACCTCACAATGGGAGGGGGGTTGGAGTGAAATAGATTTTTCTACCCTCTACCCTTAAACTGTAAATGTAAACCCTTAAATCATCTACCCTCTACCCTTAACCCTCTACCCTAAACCCTATAACCCTTAAACCATCAACCCCCCCTCTCTCTCTCTCTCAACCCTCAACCCTCTACCATATACATCTACCATCAACCCTCCACCCTCAACCCTTAAACCGTTTACCCTCTACCCTCAACCTTCTCTATCTATCTATCTCTCTCTCTACCCTCAACCCTCAACCCTCAACCCTCAACCCTTAAACCCTAAAACCCTTAAACCCTCAACCCACTTCTCTCTCTCTCTCTCAACCCTACACCCTCTACCCTTAAACCGTAAACCCTAAACTATAAACCCTAAAACCCTTAAAGCCCCAACCCCCCTCTCTCTCTCTCTCAACCCTACACCCTCTACTCTCAACCCTCTACCCTCTACCCTATACCCTCTACACTCAAACCTCTACCTTATACCATCTACCCTAAACCCTCTACCCTCCACCCTCAACCCTTAAACTATCTACCCTCTACCCTAAAACCTCTACCCTCAACCCTAAAACCCTCAAATATCTCTATCTCTCTCCATACCCTCTACCCTCTACGCTCAACCCTCAAATATTAAACCCTCAACCCCCTCTCTCTCTCGACCCTACACTCTCTACACTTAAACTGTAAACCCTAAACCCTACAACTCTTGAACCCTCAACCCCCCTCTCTCTCTCTCAACCCTACACTCTCTACCTTCTACCCTCTACCCTCTACCCTCTACCCTAAACCCTCAATGCTTAATCCATAAACCCTAAACCCTTAAACCCTCAACCACCCCTCTCTCTCTCTCAACCCTACACCCTCTACTCTCAACCCTCTACCCTCTACCCTAAACCCTAAAACCCTTAAACCCTCAAGCCCCCTCTCTCTCTCAACACTAAACCCTCTACCTTCAACCCTGAACCCTCTACCCTATACCATCTACCCTCAACCCTCAACCCTCTACCCTCAACCCTTAAGCCCTTAACCCTTAAATTGTCTACCCTCTACCCTTAACCCTTAAATTGTCTACCCTCTACCCTTAACCCTTAAACCCCAACCCTAAAACCCTCAACCCTCTTTGTATATCTCTCTCTTTACACTCTACCCTAAACCCTTAAAACCTATACCCTAAACCCTTAAACTCTACCATCTACCCTTAACTCCCAACCCTCTATCCTCTACCCTCAATGGTCTACCCTCTACCCTCTACCCTCAACCCTAAAAACCTTAACCCTCTCACTCTTTTTTCCTCTCCCTCTAAACCCTCAACCCCCCTCTCTCTCTCAACCCTACACCCTCAACCTTCTACCCTCTACCCTCTACCCTCTACCCTCAACAATTAAACCATAAACCTTAAAACCTCAAACCCTCTCAACCCTACACCCTACTCTCAACCCCTACCCCCACCTCTACCCTAAACCCTCACCTCCACCCTCAACTCCCAAACCCTTAACCCTTAAACTCCAAACCCTTTAAACCGCCTACCCTCCACCATAAACCCTAAACCCTAAAAGTTCCTCAACCCCCTCTCTCTCTCTCTCTCAACCCTAAACCCTCTACTCCTTCAACCCTAACCCTCACCCCATACCATTCACTCCTCAACCCTCAACCTCCACCCTCAACCCTTAAACCCTTAACCATTAAATTTTCTACCCCACTGCTAACCCTCTACTCCCTCAACCTTTAAACCCCTGACCCTCTCTCTGCCTATATCTCTCTACCTCTACCCTAAACCCTCAATGCTTAAACCATAAAACCCTAAATCCATTAAACCTCTACCATCTACTCCTTAACCCTCAACCTCAACCTCTACCTCAACCTGCTTCACTCTACCCTCTACTCCTCAACTCCTCAACCCTCAACCCCTAAACCCTAAACCCTCTACCCCTCAACCTCTACCCTAAACCCTTAAACCCTAACACTAAACTTCCCCTCTTCTACTCTCCACTCCTCTCTACCCTCAACCCTCTACTCCTGTGTAAACCCTAAACCTCCTAAAACTTACCCTCTGACCTCTACCTCTATCAAGCCTACTCCTAACTTCAACCTCAACTCCTTAAACCCTAAACTCCTCAACATCTCAACCCTCTACCACCCTTAAACCCTTAAAACCTAAAACCCTAAAACTCCTCAACTCCTCCACCCTCTACTCCTCTACTCTACCCTCTACCTTCTAATGCTTCTACCCTCAAACCTTAAATCCTAACCTCCACTCTCTGTTCTCTCTCTCTCTCAACCCTACACCCCACCCTTAAACTCAGAACCCTAAACCCTAAAATCCTTGAACCTTCAACCCTAAAATCCTCTACCCTCTATATATATATATATATATATATATATCTCTCTACCCTCTAACCTAAACCATCAACCCTCTCTATTTATCTCTCTCTACCCTCTACCCTAAATCCTCAACACTTAAACCAT